>CBVK0100543858.1:0-17267 GCA_900067695.1 Picea abies | reverse complement strand
TTCACATAACAGAGTGCCTTAATAGTACACTCCATCACCGACTGTTCTACACCTCGGGGGCATCCTCCTGCTATATTGAGACATAAATCCATTGTGTATTTGATCATGGCTATGGTCTATTCTGACAAGGATCCACTGTGTATTCATTTCATTGGTCATGATCACTTCTTATAGATACTTCATGGATCCACAGTGTACTTGATTTAATAACCATGTTTTTCTACACCTGGGTATGCCTATCTTAGGAAGAGAGTTATCTCATACTTGATTTCTTTTGTAGGTTCGTTCTGGACACTGTTTGGTGCACTCTTCCAAGGCTCACTTTACAACTTCCTTCTGGATTTTATAATGTATTCCGGCCATTAGATTTCCTTATGACCTCACACATTAGGGAGCATCTATTATAACATATTTTTCTACCCCTTATGCTTAAGATACATCCATTGGCCTTAATCCCTAAACCTCTTGCAATTGTAGATTAAAATTCCCCTTAAATATCTTTTAAAAAATACTTTTTGGCAATCTATATCCTACTTTTGATCTAGCAACAAGCATACATACACCACTTTCCCATTGACAACACACATATGCCTTCAAAATGCACCAAAAAATATAAATGTGTGTAAAATTTGCATTTTTGGTCGGAGTTTATAGGTTTTCTAGGTTATTTACCTCATATTTCCTGTGCATAACTAACCCAACCATCAATACTTGGTATAAATAGAGCCTTAAATTGAAGGAGAAGGAAAGCACCTTTATGCTACCAAACTAACGTTCAAATCTACAATAAATGAATTCAAGAATTTTTAAGGCCATTTCCCTCCTTGGAAATCATGTTTCCAACATCCTTTCCCATATTATCTTGTCTGAAGAAAGAGACTCCTTCTCTTTCTCATATGATCTTTGAGTTAGGATCATAGAGGAGAAACTACATTAGTGGCCTAGGAGGAGGAACCTAGATGATGGTTCCAAGCGATGCTGATAGTGAAGGATCAGGTGAATGTATTCCATGTTTTGTTGATCATTTCATTAATAGAGAACTCTCTTCTTTCCCTCCTCCAATTAAGTGTACTTGATGCATTTTATTTTGTTTAATCACAAGTATTTGGTAGGAAACTAATTATTCTGATCTGAGTTAGTTAGAGTAGTTATATTTGATTTCTTGTTTCTACCTTACTTGCAAGCTTGTTGTCTCTTGTGTGTAGATCAATGAGGTGTATCTTGGAGTGAGAGACTAGAGAAGAGACCTTCTAATGAGGATCTTCTTCAACCTTTGTCACTTTGGGTGAGTAGTTCATAACTACCTTGTAGTTACAATAATGTTCATTTTTTCTACTTTAGGATTGAGTTAGATGTCTATGTGTTTCCATTCTATTGTGACACTGACCCTTGTCATAGGATAGAAAATCTTGTAAAAATATTGTAGGTAGATTTACCTTGTATGTAGCCATGAGAGTAAGTCCATAACAAACACTAGTTTCTATCACATGCAAATGCCAAGCATTATGAGAAGACTCTCATAACTATTGAATTTGATTGAAATTTTGACGATAATATCTCATGGTAATTATATGTCTATGATACAAGTGATATGATGGATCTATGTAATGGGGACAAATGATGGCTAATATAAGCTTGAAAGCATGGGGACAATGTTATTGTGATGACATTGTAACCATGTGTTATGCCTTGATCACCTTGAGCTAATGATTGTTTTGAAGATACAAGTGGGATGCCCTAGCTATAAAAGTTTGGATGTTTGTGCTCCTCTTATATGTGAAAGACTTGGTGAATAATGGATCACTTGAGGGGTTGTTTAGTAGAGAATGAGATTCTTGAGCATGTAAGGGTGAGTAGCTTCAGGGAGGAGAGGACCTGGATGAATTTGTTGTGTGAGATTCACAAAATATGTTGGATCAAATCTAGATTCATTGTAGTTTGGGTGTGTCAAAGAAGATAGTAAGATTAATCTCACATGTGACATCCATGTAAAGTGAACATATATTTATGTAGTTAAGCATTACGCTTAAATTGCATATTGTATCTCATATTGTGAATATGTGTGCTTTAGTTTATGAAATTGAAATTCCTATGGATGATGATTATGGCATAGAAATGGCTATGACATGCATGTTTTCCTTTAATGATTTCTAGAGGTATATGATGAAACACTAAGGCTTTAGATGTGTCTGTAGGTATTGAAATGAATTATTATATATTGCTAACTGACATAGCCAACAAAGTCATGTTTTTAATGAAGATGATACCATTGCAGATGCAGCTGAAGAGTGAAAACATGGTTTCATTGCTTGAAAGAATGGTTCATTGAGGACAACTTTGTTCCAAATAGGAAATGTAATACCCTGATTTTGACCCTAAATTATAATATGTTAAACAATGTGTTATTTGCATGATGAGGGTGTGTGATGGGAGTCGACCATATGGGTTGAACTATAATGACCCATGCTATAAATAATATAAAAATGCATTTTAAATATTCCTATCGTGAATCTCAAAGCCAAGGCCCAACTATTGAATGTTCATGACTCCCAATAATGGGCTAGGATTATGGTGTGGTTGTTATGTTTCCATGGTGTTTGTATATTATGTAAAAGCAAGTACAAAAAATGAAATGCATAATAATATAATACCCACCAAAAAGGTTGCTTGAGGAAGCAACAAGGAGATCATCATACCTCAAGAGGGGACGAGGAAATAGGGCATATAGGAAAGCAACATTTCATTACCAAGTGTCATCTTACGATCTTATATCTTTTCCATCACGTGCTTTAAATGAACCACCCATCCCTCATTGAATTAGAAAAATAATCATTGAATGCATGTAGAGGTTGGTGGGGAAGTTTGCTCACATAGTCATTGGAGCATGGATTGAGTACAATCATGATAGGGAAATTTAAGATTACTTTTTTCTATTAGATGTAAATTGGTGAACATTTCCTCAACTCTCTCTCGTTATTTTCATTCATTCCATCACTCTTCCATTCTCCATTAAACATTCCTCTCTCGTGCTATGAACATTTTCCCTCTTAGGATCAACTAGGGAAACTGGTGAGAGACCACTACCAAGTGGACCTATTTCATTTATGGCCACATTACATTCATTATCCTTATTAGGTACCTCTGTAAGTACCCCATATTATCCTCCTTAAGTACATTACAATTGTTATGCATGTAATGGTAAGAGAAACTCATGTAATTATGATTGGTAAGATCCCATAGAAGTTAGGGAACTTATTGATGAAAATTTGAGACGAAATGAGATGGTTTTAAGGGAAAATATGGTTGAAATGCCCACACTCGCTGAAGCAAACACCAATAAACCTATAACCTTGTTAATGCTACTCATTAACTATTTTGGGGCCAATTATTTCCTTTCTAGGTTATTCCCATAAGGAAACCAACAATTGGACCCTTGTTTGCCTACACTAAAGAGGGCTGGAAGGGAAGAAGACCCACAAGGGGTTGTCTAGTGGAGAAAGGGAATGCCATTTTTGGTGTTATGTAGGCTAGTGGAAGAGAGTACCATTGTTGATTGATGGTTGGATGAGGGCTTGGAGTGCCAAGTAATGAATCAAACGACTTTGTCATGAGAGTAATGGGTTAGGCTAAGTGAGATTAGAGCCCCGTAGGAGCTTCCTTCGTCTTGCTAGTGTCATGGCTTGGATTCAAGGTGGAATCCATTGTTGATTCCTATTGTTCGGTAGTCAATCACTCCTCAACCACCAGTTTAATGGTGGTCTTGAACATTCATTTACAAATAAGTGTTCTTAAGTAGCTCTTGTAGAGTGCATCCTGTTATGATAATGCCTTGAATTAAATGGGCGATGAAAGAATCTGTAATATGCAATTTGATATTTCTACTGCATCTTTATATTTGCATATGAATTCAATTTTATATAATTTGTTAAACAATGAATTTGACTCAATGGTTGGTTATGAAAATATGAATTTTCTTATGGAGTTCTCCAATGGCCAAGGAAGGAATCCAAGTACTACACAACTTGATAACCTTCAATGTATTTTATTTTTCACAGGAAGGAATATTTTTCCCTCAGAAATAACAATTGCCTTGCTATTCAATTTTGAATCAAAGACAACTTTCCAATACATATAGGCTCGAAGCCATTACAACATACTCATTATGAGCTTTATTCATGTCATTATGAGAATTGACAACATACTCATTATGAGCTTTATTCATGTCATTATGAGAATTGAACCTAGGTGGTGAGGATAACAATACCTTCAATGTATTTATCTTTCCCTTTTGCAATACACTTAATTATGGACTCAATGTCTTCTATAATGAAAATGTTTTCTATCATAGATCCATTGAACTCAACATCACTTTCTTTTTTATACTTGTAGGTACTTAATACATCCACAATTAAGATGGATCTATGGTAGTATTTATTTTTATATTGAAAATGTGCTTTTGATTCTTGATTCTATTACTTTGGCCCTTGAAAACACACAATTAATCTTTTATCAAAATGCAATGATAATCTATACATTTTTATGAAAAACATAAAATTGATACTTCACAAATTTCTATAAAAACAAAATTCACAATATTAATTTGTGTGAATATAAATGAACATGTTTTCCTATCACAAATTTTTTGTCTCACAAAGAGTGGGTGAAACCATGTCCCTTTCTTTTGAACTTTTAAACATGGCATCATTGAAATTCTTTTTCTTTTGATTTTTCCTAATTTGGTGGGGCAAAACATTTATTTAAGAATAAAGTAAAAAGATAAAGGAGAAATAGAATTTCAGTGTTTATGTAAAACTTATATTTAACAAATAACATGTTCTTTTCATTTTTCCTAATAAAGTAGATTTTTCCTAATTTGGTGTGACAAAACATTTATTTAAGAATATAGTAAAAGAATAAAGGAAAAGATCATATTTCAATGTTTATGTAAAACTCACATTTATCATGAAAATAGCATGTTCTTTTGATTTTTCCTAATAAAATAAAAACATAAGGAGTAGATCATATTTCAATGTATATGTAAAACTTATATTTATCATGAAAATAGTATGTTTTTTTTTTTTTTTATCTTTCCTAATAAAATAAAAGCGTAAGGAGAAGATCATATTTCTTTGTTTATGTAAAATTTATATTTATCATGAAAATAGCATGCAAAACAATGAGGAATTATATAGCAAAGAACACCAACAATATGATAAAGTGTTTTTTCAATGACAATCTTTGACTGAATAACATTTAGTGATTCTTATAGACTTGTTATGTTTCAATTTTTTTTTTATCTTATTAGGAAATTTGGATAGAAAAGAACAACAACAATATGATAAACTGTTTTTTCATGACCATTAAGTGACTCTTATAAACGTGTTATGTTTGAATTTTTTTTTATCTTATTAAGAAATTTGGAGATTCCACAAATCCTAGAAGCTTGGAAAAAAAATAAATTTACTAAATTTGAAAACTCTAAAAATCACGAGGCCACCAAAAGGCTTGCAAAAAAATAAAAATAAAAGCAAAATGAGACCATGCACTCAATTAAAAAAACAGCATTTTGTTACCATTTTGTCCTAGTTGTTAAAACCAGTGGGCAACACACCAAAACCAGGGTGGAACAAATTTAAGGGTGGCAAAGTAGATAATTTTCAAACCTCTCTTGTAAGCACTGGTAGGACCAACTACCGAATCTGACCCAAAAACGTCCTCTCTACCGAAAAAGGGCAAAATTCCTACCTGTTTGCTTCCTCATTCAGCCATGGCCGGATTTGACAGAAATGAAATACAGTGTGGAGTCTCGCTGTAATTTTTGAGCTCGTAACTTGTTTAATTTTTTTGGTCACTTCTCATGCAAAAACCATTTTCGATAACTGCCAATAAGCGGATTCTATTCATCAGGCTTTCGGAAATATGTGATCTGAATTACATATGCTTGCCTTTTATTTGTATATTTCACAGATGGGTTCTTCTGTGATTGCACATTATACGCCCTTAATTTAGTAACGTTTCGTGTCCTGAATGAGCCAGATCAGATCCTATAAATCAGACCATCATTTTAACCTAAGATTTAAATTGTTGCCAATTTTACAATTTTACAAGCTAAGCAGAAACCCTCCTTCAATCCTACACTAAAAGGGATTTACCAGAACAGTGGCTTTCTTTTTCTCCCTATAGAAAGATGGTATCTCCTGTTTTGTGCTGTTGTTAAGGGACGCTTATTTATAAGTTTATAACGTCAAGCAAAGGTTAAAAAATGGCTGATCAACCACTACAACCACCATCATAAATTCATTAAAATCTCCCATTTAGATGGGTTTTTACTTATCCCAGTGATACAAGTTAAATTTGGTCTATTTTTGAAAGAGAAAATATCCATTGTCCTGTTCTTCCGGGAACCTTATTTATAACATCAAGCTAAGGTTAAAAATGGATGATCAACCACTGCAACCATTATCATATATTCATCTAAATGTCTCAGTGAGAGACATTAAGATGAGTTTTTAGTTAGTCCAGTGATACAAGTAAAAGACATATTTGATCTATTTTTAAGAGAGAGTATATCAATGAGAGCTATGAATTTCATAAAAACCTATTTTAACATAACCCTATCTAAATGTGTAAGTTTTCATAGTTAATCAACATGTTGCTGAATCTTTTCAAAAAATTCAGCAACATTCGAAAAGATTTAGCAACATGACGCTATCCAAATGTATAGATTTTTACAGTTAACATAATTAACATGTTGCAGAAAGTGTTGCTGAATCTTTTTGAAAGATTCAGCAACATGAAGCTATCCAAATGTATAGATTTTCACATTTAATTAACATGTTGCAGAAAATGTTGCTGAATCTTTTAAAAAGATTAGCAACATCAGGCTATCCAAATGTATAGATTTTCACAGTTAATTAACATGTTGCAGAAAGATTCAGCAACATAAGGCTATCTAGCTCGACCAACTCAAACATACCATTTGGATTGAAACATAGGATTAGGGTTCTGTAACAGTGGTTCAGGGTTCTATAACAGTGGTTCAAATCTAAGTCATTTATGACATTTAAAAAAATCACAGATGCAATGTTAATGATAACACATACGGAATTAATACTACTAAGAGCCTACAAGAACTGTCCTTTGATATTGAATAACAACCGAACACAAAGCAATTCAACAATGATGACTTATTGGTGAGGAAAATGCAGTATCTCATGTGCGGAAATGAACAATATTTTGGTGAAAAAATATTGAGCTAAATAAGAATCAAGTTACTTTAACTTTGAAAAGTGATTTGTGAGTACCTTGAGCTTTATGTGAAAATTTCATACCTTATATTTCCTGTAGGCCAACTATGACCCAGTTGCTTCAACTTTGTCATTGATTATTTGAATTTCATACACTTTCATTAATAATTAGGCCAACTATGAACCAAGTAACTTCAACTATGTAATTAATTATTGGAATACATATAATTTTGCAACATTAATTAGTGAGTCAAATATAATTTTGCAACATTAATTAGTGAGTAAAATATGACTCAAATTACTTGAGCATTGTCATTGATTATGGGACAAATATGAATCAAAGTTACCTAAACTATGAATCAGGTTTATTTTGGAGCTTTTCATCTATTAAACCAATTATTGGGATACACATAATTTTGCAATATTAATTAGTGAGTCAAATATGACTCAAATTACTTGAGCATTGTCATTGATTATGGCACAAATATGAATCAAAGTTACCTAAACTATGAATCAGGTTTATTTTGGAGAGCCTTTCATCTATTAAACCAAATATGAATAAGTTAATTAAGCATTGTCATTGAATACTGAACTAAATAAAAATGAAATTAATTAAACTCTGCAAAGTGTTCTGTTAATACTTTGAAAGCTTAGAAACTTCATATCATGTTATTGGATTTTTTCAAATTTTATAAAGAAATGAGATCTTATTAATTATTTAAAAAAATGTCACAAAGGCCTTTGCCATCTTTTGGAGAGGAGAATGTAAAAAAAATCATGGAATTCATTGTTTGTAAAATAAAAATAAAAAAAATTTAATTAAAATATAATTGTTAAAATAACTAAAATGTTATAAAAATAAAATAATTATATAAATTTAATTAAAATGAAAATATCTAAAAACAAAATAACAAAAAAGAAATGAAAAAAAATCAGAAAACAAAAATAAATTGTTTTTTTTTTCTGTTTTCTTGACTTTGTAAAAATAAAATCATCTTTATATTGGAGTAATTATAAGCCTAAACAAGTTCCATTGGTGTAGAGCAGTGGGCGAGAGAGTACGGGGAGTGCCCTATTAAGATACTCCATAAGTGAAATCACTTGTTCAAAACCTCCAAGAACAGGATCCAATGAAGGTTGAGTTACAATAATCACTTCTCCAAATGAAATTTTATATAAGTCATTTAATTTTTAGTTTAAAAAATCCATGTTTTTTATATAATTGATTAATAAAATATATATTTAGTTTCGTGAAAATTATTGAATTTCAAAATTTTATTTAAAATTTAAAATAATATATTAAAATTAAATTTAGATTTAAAATTATTTAACTATTAAAAAATCAAATTTCATTTTTATTTTTAATTAATTATTATGTTAAGTTACATGAACATCCATCATAGTGACTGCCTCTAGACCCAAAAACACATGACCTCATTAAAAGTAGTTTAAGGATAACCATAAGGGATATTAGCTTCTTGCAGATACTATTTAAGTTGAAACTGTTATTTTTTCTTTCTTTCTTTTTGGAGTCATTGCCTCTTGGCTTAAAACTCATCTTCCTCAAAAGTAACTAAACATATTACCAACCCAAGATCTTGAGACTTATGACATGAATGTTATTTTAAATGGCATGGTTTTCATTCAATAAAAATAATGAATCAATATACATTAATGAATAATAATAAGAATAACCAAACATATTACCAATCCAACATCCAAGATCTAGAGACATATGCCATGAATGTTATTTTAGATAGCATGGTTTTCATTCCATAAAAATAATAAGTCAATATACATTAATGAATAATAATAAGTGATAGTTATACTCATTGCTAATTAACCACTAAATTATAATAAATTTTATTTTCTTACCAAAATAAATAAATAAATAAATAAAAAATAATTTTAATATTTGTAAATTTTAATACCATTAAATACCTTAATTTACGCATTGCTACTCCGTTCGGTTCTGGGTTGAAATCATTCCGTTTTACAAGTTGTTAAATATAAAAAAATGTCTCAACCCCAACGGCCATTCTAAAACGATGCAACAACATCCAATTTGGCTTAAAACTCATCTTCCTCAAAAATAACTAAACATATTACCAACCCAAAATCTTGAGACTTATGACATGAATGTTATTTTAGATGGCATGGTTTTCATTCAATAAAAATAATGAATCAATATACATTAATGAATAATAATAAGAATAACCAAACATATTACCAAATAGTTATACTCATTGCTAATTAACCACTAAATTATAATAAATTTTATTTTCTTACCAAATAAAATAAAATAAAATAAAATAAAAAATAAAAAATAATTTTAATACGTGTAAATTTTAATACCATTAAATACCCTAATTTACGAATTGCTACTCCGTTCGGTTCTGGGTTGAAATCATTCCGTTTTGCAAGTTGTTAAATATAAAAAAATGTCTCAACCCCAACGGCCATTCTAAAACGATGCAACAACATCCAATTTCACTCCAAAGGTGAATGGGGTCTTATAGTTGCAATGTTGACTTTTTCGGTCTCCAACACGCCTGGAAAACAGTTTTGGTAGAATGTATATACGAAAAGCATTGGTAATGGTGATATATTTATGGATTTAAGCATAACCTACCACACAATTAGCAACGTTTGCACACGATCTGTTTCTTCTGGTTTTTGTCTACGGATCCTCTCTGGCTTTCTTGGCTGCCAGTGGGAACGAACGATACAATCTGTGAAGAGCAAGGCTCTTGTTGTATACTTACATCCATCCATTGCTCTTATGATGTACGAATGAATCTGTGGAAGAAACATGAGCAAGATGGCTCTATATTGTCTCGCATCGAACCATTTGGGTTACAGTTTTCCAAGGAAGCAGAAGCATAATGGGTCTCTGCCCCTTTCTTCACGTCTCCATACCAAAATTTCGCTGTTCTATCTGATCGGCAGATGTCATCCAAGAAAACGAGGGCCTGGATCTCTCACTCGGGCTCTTGATATCAAGGTAGCCGACTCCCCCATAGTTGAAAATGGGCAGTTCCAAGGGACGGTGGAGATCCCTGTAAACTGTTATCAGGTATGCAGAGTTTATGACTTTTGGTGATGGTTTGGTTTGAAGTTGTGGCAAACCTTTTCTATTTTTATTTCTGTTTTTTGAAGCAGATTTTAGGAGTGCCTATTGGGTGTTCAAAGGACCAAGTAGTCAAAGCGGCCATGCAGCTGAGGGCAACAGAGATTGAGGAAGGCTACAGCCCCTCTGTTCTGCCATCTCGTCAGGTACTGTAAATCGAAAAACCTAATGTGTGAGAGAGAGCGAGATATAATAGGAACGTAAAATATGCGATGGTATAAATGAAGGGTTGTTGGTTTTGAGGGCTTGCAGGAGTTGTTGATAGATATACGGGATAAACTTCTCTTTGAGTCAGAGTTTGCAGGAGATGTAAAGGACCATGTGCCCCCAAAATCTTCCCTCATCCTTCCATGGCAATGGCTGCCTGCTGCTATGTCTCTCCTGCAAGAAGTAAGGCATGCACATCTGTTATTATTTTAAGGGTATATTTTGTGTTTTCTTTGTTGTTGGGATGTTTTTTCAATTTGGGTGTTAGGAATGGAGATGATTGTAATTAGTTAATCACAAATGGAGAAATGTGCAGGTTGGGGAGGAGAAGATTGTCATGGACATAGGCAGAGCGGTTAGGCAACAACCCAATGCCAAGCCCTACATTCATGATTTTCTACTCTCCATGGCATTGGCTGAGGTAATTATTCTCCAAACCTCTTTTTGCCTATTTTTAATGGTTGGTGGTTCCCCTATGGCTCATCTCGTGTGACAGAGTTTTTTTATTGTAATTATGCATGGGCAGTGCTCGATAGCAAGAAGAGGTTTTGAAAGGGGCACAGTTTCAGAAGGCTTCGAAGCTCTTGCTCGGGCTCAGTTGTTATTGAGGAGCAAGAGATCTTTGGCAAAGCTGAATCTGTTAACAGAGGTGCATTCTATGATTCTACCTCTTTATGCACTTCTTTTCTAGGGCTCCTGATGTCATTGGAATATTTCTTTATGGTACAGATTGAAGCATCTCTGGAGGAGCTTGCACCGATATGTTTGTTAGAAAATCTAAGCAAGCCACGAACACCAGAGAATGCGGAAAGAAGAGAGGGAGCCTTGGCAGCACTGCGTGAATTGCTGAGACAAGGCCTAGAAGGTGAAGCTTCATGTGCAGTTAGAGATTGGTCAGATTTTCTTAGTCAAGTAATGAAGAAATTGCTAGCAATTGAAATCGTTGGTTTGCTTCCTTGGGACACAATTGCTCTCATTCGAAAGAACAATAACTCTTCAGAAGCTCAACAACAACGGTTTGTCATTGATTGTAATTGCTTCTACATAGCTCTGTTAGCTCATATTGCGTTGGGTTTCTCAAGCAAGCGCCCTGAACTGGTATGCTTTTTGTTTTGGCTGTCTCTGGTGCTTTGAAGGACTGTTCTCTGACAGAATTCCAGTCTTTGCTGAATTTACAATTGCATTTACAGATTGAGAAGGCCAAGAAGATCACAGAGAGCTTGGAAAAGACTGAAGCAGTGAATTTGGGTTTTGAGAGAATAATCTGTAAAGCACTTCTAGGGGAGGTAAGTTTCCCTAGCAATCCAAAATATGTAAAAAAAAATCTGTAATTTTATGACATATTCTTACTATTGTTCAGGGCAAACTTGCACTCACTGAAGATCTCCAAAAGCTTGGCTTGAACGGGAACTCCTTAAATCAACAGTTTGGTCAAGATGGTTCACGTCAAGCAGATAAAGGAAATGCAGACTTCTATTCATCCTTGGTATCTTTCATTGCTAACCTGTGCAATTTTGTTTGCCTAGCAGATTTGGCTTTTCTTTTGGATACTAGTGCACATTGCTGTTGAACGGTACGGCAATGCTTGTGTTGCTTAAAGTTGGAACTGTGTCTTATGCCAGAAGACGTGCTGAAATTGATCAGGAAAAATGGCTGAAGGATGCTGCACTTGGGCTCTTTGTGGATACTCGAGATTGTACGCCCTCTTTGGTGAGTTTACTTTAAAGGGGCTGCAGGAGATTTCTGTTTTTGAAGGGAACTTGCAAGTATCTCTGGTTTTGTATTCAACGAGAAACAATGATCTGTCCTGCAGGTAAACTACTTTGGTGGCAATATGAAGATGTCTGTAAATAGCTTGAAGAAAAAAGGGTTTGAACATCCACAACTAGGTGCAAGACACATACCTCCATCCTATGATACTTCATCACAGGCACAAAGATTAATGTCTGCTAATCCTGTTCAAGCTTTATCTTATTCTTCCTCAGCTGAAATTCCTGAAGCTGGAGATCAAATTTCTTCTTCCAATGCTCCAAATCATTCAATTTTCAGCAAATCTAAAAATGCTTCATCTTTTAAATGGAAGCAAAATGTTGGGGTCCCACGAAAGAAACTTTCTGGAAGTTTCTTGGGTAAGAGTAAAATAGCTGGAAAATTCCTTTTGGCTGCTGTCCTTGCAGGTTCTCTATTTACAACCTATAAGTTGCATGTGCTATGTAGACCATTTACACGTTTATATGAAAGTCATACTACACAGCCAGATCGCACAATGCGAACATCCGTAGGTGCTGTAAATCAGCGGTCAAGTTGTTCAACTAGTAATTCTCAGAGCCTTAGTGGAAACATTGGAAGGAGGATAACCATGGCAATTGCAAGGTCTTTGATACCATTTACACAGCAGAACCAAAATCATACCGAACAGAATGCTTGGCCAGTCAATGATCTTTCACTATTGATTGGGAAGTCAGGAAATAATGCATTTAGTAGAACACAAATGAAATTCAGGGAAGCAGAGAGTCTGGTCAGGCGGTGGCAAAGTATCAAAGCTGAAGCCTTGGGACCAAACCATGAGATCCATCGCCTTTCGGAGATTCTTGCAGAGCCCATGCTCTCTCAGGTGAAAAATCCAGAACTAATGCAACTATGATACTGCGTGTTGATTTTGATCGCCTGCTTTCATTGTTTTGTGCTAGCTATCTTACAGCTTTGTGGTTTGGGCATCTATTACGTCACAGTGGCAAGCTCTGGCAGAGTCAGCAAAATCGAGTTCATGCTTTTGGAGATTTGTGCTCCTGCATTCATCTATAGTGCATGCTGAAATCTCATCCGATGACATTGGTTGGGAAATTGCAGAAGTAGAAGCAGTACTGGAAGAAGCAGCGGAACTTGTTGATGAGTCTCAGCTCAAAAACCCAAATTACTATAGGTGAGTTTACTGTATTGTAGGAGTTAAGTGAGTTTTAGTATTTTAGGAGTTATCAAGATACACAATGAACACGATTTAAAAATGACATTCAGAGTTTGTGCTTTTAGCCTATAGACTTTGTAGGCATTTCTGATGTCCATATTGCTTTTAATGTTTTGAACCAATACAGCACGTATCACATAAGGTATGTTTTGAAGAGGGGCAGTGACAGAAGGTGGAAATTTTGTGGAGCTGGCATTCAATCTCCAATCTAGAGGTTCTAACAAAAGGTGTTGATTTGGTTTCTTGAAGATTTTTACATGGTCTCTGTATGCATAGATATTTCATGAAGCTTTTCTTACTTGTGGACATCCTAAACCCATTAAGTTTGGGATGAGAACGACAAAAGAGGAAGAGACAAGGGATAAGTCCTTTTCCAGATTAATTGCATGTGCTCTCTTGAGAGAGCATGGGAGGGAACAGGGTAGGAGTGAGGAATAGTTTAATCCAGATTGTCCATTCTTTGGTGTCATTTGCAGGTTTTTTTTAATCGACCTGCAGAGTGTTGTATACTACATGGCTCCTCTTAGAACATGGGGTTGTTGATTGTTTCTTCTAACTCAATCGCTGCAACTGGAGAGTCTCAATTGATTTCCTGTATTTGCAATCGAGTTGAGAATCATTTTGTGTTTATTAGAGTCTGACTTGTGGGTGCTACAATCTATTTATCCAGTGACACCACACGAATGGGCCAGACAGGCTTGCGGTACTCAGAATCAATTTGTATTGACCAAGGATTATCCAGGCTTTATATGCTTCGACTACAGTCTTCAAAGTTGTTGATTATGTTCTTTTCCTCTTACCTACTCATGGATTATAAGAATTGAACGGCTTTTCAGGTATTTTCATTGACAGCCAATTTTGTTTGCATCGCCACTGACCAAAATGAAGTTTTTGACTTTGCCAAAATATTTTTGGAATCTTCAAAATCTTGAAGATAACTTACATTTGGACACAATGAGGCACTTTCAGGGCATTTTATTTTGGAACACATTTGACAAATATATACCTTCTCAAGATTATCACGTGTGGCAACATTGTTGCAGAATTTATTGTACAAATGACCAATTGAGACATGTCTAATCTCATTCGACTTTTCTGGGCTTTGTTTTGCTCCTTGGCATGTTATTATTTTTTTAACAGTTTCAGAAGCCTTATGCTTATTTGAGTCCATTGTACTGTCATGAAAATCTTTACTTGAATGTCTGTTGATTTCTTTAGATCAACAGGCTCAGTGGCAGAAAACTAAAATTTTTGCCCCTGCAATAGAGACCAAATGACCTAACGATACCTCATTGTGGATACCTCACCCTAAAAACCTGCTATTCAGTTATAAGATATAGTCTTTTCCTTTGTCAATGAGCTATCTGGCGGGCTTGAAGCCCCATTAAATGTTCTACTAGTTTTTCTCTGTATGGGGTTACAGTTCTGAATCATAGTAACATGCTCTGAGTAGAAAAACAAAAGAAACTATTGATGTAACAGTAACAATTTTGTTGTCTGATGCTCTTACTGTTGATGTCATTTTCTCTTTGTTGGGTTGCAATCCTGTTATAGTATATACATCATACAATAAAACATATTTAACGTGACAAATACAGTTATGCTGTTGCCCAAAGCTTTGATTACCTCTGTTCATTCCATGGTCAAAAGGTTTATGTACATTATCTTGTATACCAAATCTTGTACGATTGGCTTCATAAAATACTCTATTGTAGCTAGAGCAGGGGTTATGTGACGGAAAATAAATCTAATGCTAACTAAACTAGAGGACAGCAAAATTGACTTCAACTATAGGATGATATGGCTTTTGCTTCACTTTTCTATTACAAGTATTACAAGTTATTAATACAGTGACATATCCGTAAGGTGGGATTTTGTTCTACTAGCAGTTATTCTACTCAGTCATGCTAATTATTTAAAAGCTTCTATTTCCAAGCAGCTTATTTCAAAATCCTGGAAAGGATGAAGGAAAATTATAGAGTATCATTTATTATGCTGGTGCTGTTGGAGAATAATGTTGAAATTAGCATATAGTTTTAGAGGTTTATGGGATTCTCAATCTCTTTAGATCTCAAGTGGTTTCAGATCCACATATTTAGGGAGATTGTTTCATAGGCTATAAATGTAATACCCATTTGATGGATAAACATTGAGTGTGTGAGACAATTGGGCTCACTTGTGTGAGCGCATCGATGCCTTCTGATGTATGTTAATTTGGTATCAGAGCGAATGTGCAAATTGCTGCCGCCATTGAAGAGAGGGCCGTGTGCTGTTCCCACTGTCTTGGAGGAGTCGGACGAGTGAAAAACAAGTCACGTAGGTAGGAGAGAGCCGATCATTTGTTGCTGGTGTATTGGTGATTGCCTATAGCCATGCGAGGACGAGAAGCGCTGTTGTAGGACGCTGCTACACGTAAGTCGCTGCTAGTGTATTGGTGCGACCGTGTACACACCAACTCGTGAAGGTTGCGAAGGAGGCTGACGTGTTCTGCCTAGAGGAGGTCGCTCCCTTAATTTGTGAAGACGCTTATCTGACTGCATTGCAACCTGTGTTTGTTGCGTGGATATTTTTTTAGAGTACTCAATCCGTGTGAGTTAGATTTGAGATGCATTGAATCCTGTTGTGGCAGAGGGAAGGTATATCTGTGTGTAGAAAGGAAGATCGTGCCACCATAGGAAGTCATCACCTGAAAGAAGAATCATTGTTAATTTGGAAGAATAATCACTGCTTTTGTGAGCAGTCTTTCTGCTTGCATGGTCATGATAGCCTTTTATAGAAATACGCAGCAAAGGATCACGAGAAGACTAATGCGTGGAACGTGAAGGAGCCGCCACTGTTGTATGGTGCGTAATACCTATCTGCTTGAATGTGTGAGATTGTTGCGTGCAAGATCGAGTTTAGACTTTGCTGCAGGTCACTTCTGTAATTGATGTGAAACGAGCCGTGGGAAATAACATTGCTGCTCAGAAGATTGAAAGGGGTTTCTTTTATAACAGTGCTGTTCATAAGATTGAAAAGGGTTTCTCTTATAACAATGCTGCTCAAAACTATTTCTCTCCGGATTCCTGTAGCTGCCAAGTGTGAGATCTGTGTTGTTGGCATTTTTTTAATTTGATATAGTTTTTTCAGTCTCCTTGGTAAAATCACAGTTTGCATGCTGCGTCAAAGTAATTTGCAGTTTTAAAAGTTGCGGAAATTATTTTTGACTTGTGATTAAATCATATTTAACCGAAGCAATCAAGGTATATGGCGCAAATTATATGAATTGGAAACAAATTATATGAATTGGAAATTTAAGATGCAGACATTGATGGAAGGATACAATGTCTGGTCCATTGCATCCAATAGTGAAGTCAAGCCAGAGGTCCATTGCATCCAATAGTGAAGTCAAACCAGATGTCGTTGCAGGAGCTACAACTGCTCTCAATTCAAGATTGAGAGAAACGAGAGACTAAGGCGAAAGTGCTGCTATGAATGTCTGTAAAAGACACCATCATCCCTGATATCAGAGAAGACACCATCATTCCTCATATCAGACACTGCACTACGTCCAGATATGGACAACACTTAAGATTTGTATGAGTAGAGTCTTGTCTTTGAAGACTAAGCTTCTTTTTGTTAAGATGGAGGAGAATAAGCTTCTTTTTGTTAAGATGGAGGAGAATGAAAGTATCAGTGATTTCATTTCAAGAATCAAAGATATTAAAGATAAACTTGG
>CBVK0100543857.1:0-17267 GCA_900067695.1 Picea abies | reverse complement strand
CCAATTTGTGAGCTCCATATCCAAATGCACTTCATATACGATAGAAGTTTGCTTTGCTCACACTCCTCCCAAGATTATTATTTTTATGTAATGGATCAACTACATTCAAGAACTTGGAGATAAATTGTCGACTATTACTATCATGGCCATTTGGAGCATTAGAGTACTTATCAATACATTTCTTTAGAAATTCCTTGCTAAGCAATAGTTTGCCTCCATCTGTTTGAGGTTGTTCAGTTGTTATTTGTGGAAGAGCGACTTTAGGAATAGGACCTTGTATGCTGACACAATAATTGTCCCAATCGAACTTGCTAAAATAATCTAGAAATCTAAATAAAATCTCCAGTGGACCTCGTAGTGATGCATGGAAAAGATGAAAAATATACAGGACCAATGTCTCCAAAGCATATGTAGAAATAATTCCATGATGGACGCCAAGAATACATCTTTCATAATAGCACCATGCTTTAACAAGTATAATACTATGTTTGAATAAGTGTTTCTTCCCAATCAACAGATTAAATTCCTCAAGAAAGCAAAGGGTACCAAGTCCTCCAAGCTGATTGAAGGAGACCCAGTGCTACCATATACATGATCAAATGTAAATGACTGAGAACCAATTTGTACCTTGGGCAGCACAGTCAATTTTGATATATGTTACAACACTTGTAATAAAATCCATTGAAACCTCTTCCCAACGTTGACTTGGTATAGATAATAGTTGTAGGAGACCTAGGGCATCCATTGTCTCTCCCTTTTTTTATTGACAGACCACACATTCAACCTCGAACTTTTGAACATCAATTTTACGACCTTCCCAGAAAAAATACTTCTTGATCATGTGGTAAGTTTTCAAGAACCCTGAATGTCCTCCTATAGGAGTAGTGTGTAATTCCAAAAGGACCTTTTGTTTGAGTTGGGAATTCTTGCATAGATATAGGCGATCTTGATACCACAACAAATCATTCTTCCACAAATTTATCTAATGCACTTGGGTCCCTTTGTAGTTGTTGAATGATATTGCATACCTTTGATCTTGCTTCCATTTTGTCCTTGCTTCTTTCATCCAATCAGATTGTGGAATGGAAATAGCACATAGTAAACTCTTTGTTTCTTCTTCTTTCTTTGAATGTGCATCTGCTACCATATTGTGTTTTACCTTTTTGTAGAAAATTTCAAAGTCATAACCTAGCATCTTTGTAACCCATTTTTGTTTCTCTTTTCAAGATAATCGTTGTTCCAAGAAGAACTTCATATTATCATGATCTATTTTTATATTGAAGTGTATTCCTATTAGGTAAGGGTGCCATTTATTAACTACATGTAGTATGGCCAACATTTTTTTTTTTAGAAATGGGTTTGAGTAAGTTCTTTGCTTTAAGTTGGTTGCTTTCAAAGGCAAGGGGTCTTCCTTCTTGCATTGGAACTGCACCAATGCCATGGCCTGAGGCATCACACTCCACAATAAAGTTTTTTGTGAAGTCAGGTGTGGCTAGGATAGTAGTCGTACACATAGCCTCCTTAAGTTTTTCAAAAGCTTTTGGTTTCTTCTCAAGTCCAATAAAATGCCTCCTTTAATAATGTTGTTAGAGGTGTTTCTATTCTACCATACTTCTTGATAAACTTGCAGTAATAGACTGCCAATCCTAAGAATCCTCTAAGATTCTTCAAGGTTTTCAGAATTGGCCATTCCATCATAGATTTAATTTTGTTAGGGTCCACTTTGACACCTTCATGAGATACAATATGACCCATATATTCCACTTCTTGGACCCCAAAGGAACTGGAAAGATTTGCATATAGTTTTAACACCATGTCAACATGTTGTACATGGTCTTCCCATGATTTGTTGTAAATTAGTATATCATCAAAAAACAATAACACATATTTCTGAGTAAAGGTTTGAAAAAACAATTCACAAATCTTTGAAATGTTGAACGTGCATTAGTAAGGACAAGTGGCATCACAAAAAAATCATAATGACTTTCATGTGTTCTAAATGTTGTTTTTGGAATGCCTTCTTAACTCATTCTAATTCGATGATATATAGAGAAGAGATCCAACTTAGTTAAAAAAAATCTCCTTGCACTTCATCTAATAATTCATCGATGACATGAATAGGAAACTTATCTTTGATGGTCATTTTGTTGAGCTGTCTATAATCTGGACACCATGAACCATCCTTTTTTGTAACCATTACCATTTGTGAAGAGAAATTACTTTGGCTAGGTTGAATGATGCCAGCCTCTAAAATTCCTTGAATCATATGCTCAATCTCACTATTTTGTGCATATGGGCACTTGTAAGGCCTAATGTTATGTATATGCTAAGTAATGTTTTCTTGCAATAATATCACTTCAAACTTTGTTTCACAATCTTCCTTAAAACATAGGACCATCTCCCTCTTTTCTAAACATGAACCAAATGTACCACGGAAGTCATATTTTACAGTCCCATGGATGGAAGTAATTGCTTAAAATTATTTTAATTCAACATTAGAATATGGTATCAAAGGTTTTGGTTACAACACTGGGGTTGTATAGGCCAAAATTAAATAGCACATGAGGAAAATTGAAGCAATAATGAGATGGCCTACACTCAAGAATATTTCATATGTGAGGTCATTCATGGGGATTGCTAGATATTGCAAAATATTTATAGAAGGATTTTCCAAGATTTCAGATCCAATCACATATTTACAAAAGAAAGGAATTAAATTTGAATGACCATCAAAGTGTGAGGAAAGCTTCCAACTATTGAAGAAATTTCTTAATAGTGAATCAATTTTCAAAATCGTTTATCCAAATGAAGAGTTAGTGCTATGAACTCATGTTTGTAAAGAGGGAATTGATGGAATTCTCACCCAGAATGGGCATATAAGTTGTTATGAGTCTGAAAAACTTAAGGAGGATGAGAAGAATTATTTCACATGTGATTTAGATCTTGTTTCCAGAGTGCATGAATTAAATTTGCGGAGACAAAATTTAAAGGGAAGAAAATTTGAGTTAAAATAGATCATAATGATCTGAAATATTTATTTGAACAACAAAATATAAATTCCAAGCAAACAATATTGTTAGAATTTCTTGTGAATTCGATTTTGATATCAAGAATATTAAAGAAAAAGAGAACAAGGTTGTTGTAACAATCAACAGAAGAATACATTAAATGTATGCTACAACAACTATCCTATGTAAATCATATTTGAAAAATATAATTCTTGAAGCTATTATCTCTAATGAGCACTATCTTCTGGTAAAAGAAGGATTGTGGTAGGAAAATTACAACAAAAATATGAATATTTTAAGATAGAATACAATGGAATTCTTATGCATAAGAATAGAATTTATGTTCCAAATTATTGTCAATTAAGGAAATTTGTATTGAATGAAATGCATAATGTTCCATATCCTGGCATTATGGTACCAAAAGACAAATTCAACAATAAGGAATCAATACTTTTTCCCGGGAATGAAAAAGGATATTTTTGAGTATATAGCTAGATGTATGGAAATGTTAGAGAGTGAAAGTTAAGCATAGACATCTAGTAGGTTTCCTACGACCATTTCCATTGCCAGAGTGGAAATTGGAAGTGGTGACTATTGATTTTATCACTAAGTTACCAAAAATAGTAAGTCAATATGACTCCATCATGGTAGTAGTGGGAAAATTGACAAAACTTGGTCATTTTATTCCAATTAAGTTAGCCCATAAAAAAACAAGTATACAAGAAATTCACATAAAATAACTTGCTAGACTACATGGAATACCCAAGGTAATTTTTTCAAACATATATCCTAAGTTCACTTCAAAATTATGGAAGGGATTATTCAAAGGTTTTGACACAGATATGAATTTTAATACAAAATACCATTGACAAACTCATGAGAAAATAAAGAGAGTTAATCAAATGATTGAAGATATGTTGCAAATGTATGTGATGGACAATACATCCAAGTGGGATGAGTATTTATATTTAATGGAGTTTTTATATAGTAATCAATATTATGCCTCCCTAAAAATGAGTCAATGTGAATCTCTATATGGTAGAAAATGCAACACCTTAGTAAGTTGGGATAACCTAGATAATAGAGTGGTACTTGGGCCATAGTTTCTCAAGGAAGTGGAAGAGACGGTAGCCAAGATCAAGATAAAATTGATAGAAACACAATATAGGGAAAAATATTAAGTAGATAATGAAAGAATACCAAGGGAATTCAAAGTTGGGAGCATGTGTTCTTGAAAGTGGAACCAAAGAAAATATATTTAATGTTGGGGAGTTGTACTAAGTTAGTAGCTAGATATTGTGGACCTTTTAAAATCCTGGATATGATAGGACCTATTGCATATATGCTTGCATTTCTTGCTAGAATAAAGGCTCATAATGTATTTCATGTATATTTGTTAAGGAAATATGTGCATGATCCTAACCATGTCATTTGATTGGGATTTGATCTAGGTGGAACCAAAAGGAAAATTTCAGATACAACTAGTCTAGATCCTAGATAGGAAGGTCACTTTCGTTTATAATAGAGCCATCATGTAGGTAAAGCTCCAATGGAACCATTATATCCTTGATGATGAAACATGGGAGTTGGACGAAGCTATGCAGGAAGTGTACCCACATCTATTTTGAATTTTTGATATTGTACATAGTACTGAAGTTGCATTAAGGATGGTGAAAATATAAGGGGGAGGGGAATGCAATACCACATATTTTGACCCCTAAATTATGAATGTATATGTAATGAGGAAATGGTTATAAATTGGACATATGTAGTCTAAGTAAAGAATGACCATAGAATTCGTAAATATGTACATTGAATATAATATCAATACAAAGGAAATGGATGGGGGATATGGGTCCATTAGAGGGGAAGAAAGGGGGCTTAGTGGGTTAAGAGGAAACATTATTATTTTATTGATGTGCACTTTTACCCTAAGTCCTATATCCTTTTCTTTATGATTATTAAACCATTCAAATACCTTGAGATTAGTTTCCCAAAAAGGAGATATGTGGGTTTCTCATGAAGGTGTGTGGTTACTTCTTAACATTCAATATAATCTATGAGATGTGGACATGCAAAGGTTCCCCTGTTCATTTTTACTAGTTCATTATTCCTTGGGATTTGTCCTCCATGCTTAGGATTCCATAGAATTCTACCATGAAACTTTGATGAAATTGTGACTAAATTTATGTGTGTTTGCTAAGATAAAGAGGGAATTAATCACAATTGAATTTTCCTAGTTGCCAACAACACAGATTCCCTGTCTATCCTATTTTGGAGCACTTGAGGGAAGAGTGACAGCGTAAGGGATTGTTTAGTAGAGAAGGGGATCCCATTATTGGTGTTTTGTAGGTTGTGTGTGGGGGGGAGAGGGGGAGGGGGAGCTGGTTGATTGGGAATGCTATAGTGAGATTGAGAAATTTTAAAAATTGGGCCAAGTGGGAGAAATTAGAGCCAAGCCATAGAATTTCACCCTTGTGGATTCATACCCCTAGATTAGGGGTGGTCTCTCTAACATAAAGCATATGTTTTTATAGAGACCCTATGGTTGGGTGAAACATTCTTCATTTGCAACAAGTTGGTGGATAATTCTCTAAAAGATAAGTATGCCTTGGTTATTTACAAGTTCACATTATTATTGTTTCTGCCTAATATGAATTACTTGTTATTTATGATTTTCTTTTTCTTAGATGAATTTAATTTATATTACAAGATATGAATTTTGTTAGATAGCTTTCAATCATTTTTTATAGTTTCATGGATAAAAGTGTTTTCTTATAATTGTTTTAATTGCACATTATAATGCATGTATTATGAAATTGGGTTGTTTTTGCCTATGCATGAATTACTTGTTATTTTATGATTTGCTTCTGCTTAGATGAATTTTAAATTATCTTACAAGAGATGAATTGTGTTAGATAGCTTGCACTCATATTTTATAGTTTCATGAATGAAATTTTCTACTTATAATTGTTTTAATTATGTATTAGAATGCATGTAGTTTGAAATTGGGTTGTTTTTGGAGTGCTCTGTCACCTCAAAAGCAATGTAGAGGGGGATGGGTACATTACACACGATTAAGAGACACTCAAGTTCTTTGTTATATTGTTATGTTGGTGATGTGAAAAACATACAAATTTAGAGGCATGTTTATCAATGGATATAGTAAGCATTTTACAATATTGAAATAAGGTGACTGAGAAAAGCACAATCTTTGTTGTCAAAGATTTGGTTGGAATGAAGTGTCAAAGAATTGGAACATGCATTCATTAATGATTTTATTGGAATGGGTTGAGGAGTAGATATTCCACATTCATAGATATAAATCTCATAGTAGAAAAAAGGGATAAAAGGATCAAGTGACTAAGGAATGAATAAGATTATGCATAAATGAAGAAAATACTATGCATTCAACATATGACAAATATGAATAAACTATTTTTAATGAATCAAGTACAAATTCGTTGTAATTGAGTGATTTCTGTTAGGAATAGGATCACAGAGCAATAAAAATAAAACAAATCAAAATGAATGCAGAAATAAAACACAAAAGAAAACAATACAAGAGAGACACTGATATACGTGGTTCACCGAATATGGGCTACATCCACAAATAAACAACAAGTCCTTCCTTTATTCCACCCAACAAAATGAAGGGATAAAACCTAAAACACATCTACTGCAACCTCCTCTTCACTCTTTCACAGTCTCTTCTCTTAATCATAATTCTCTCTCTCCCCATACACAACCAAAATACAACCCCCCCATAAAAAGAGGGTTTACTTCTAGGGAAAAAAAGGAACCAACATAACTTTTACCATTAGATTTGCAACCTAGTGATTAATGGTCCAGATTGACTATGAAATTACAATATCTTACAAGGTAAATTTTGAAAAAAATTATCTTCAGGGGCACTGCCTTTGAACCCTCTCCAAGGGGGGGGCTCAAAAAATTGTTCCCCCCTATCCCCCCCACCCCCCTTTGGTGACTCTAGAGGGGGGGAAATCCCCCCCACGAAGAACTAGGATCCAAATGCAGTTGAAACAAGACCTTTGAATACGGAAGACAATCAAGATCCACAACCAACAAGATCATTTGAGAGTTCAATGCAAACTAATCAGATCATCATTGGTAGGAAAAAAATGATTCATCGAATATATCAAATCGTTCATGGATAAGTTCATTATGAGACTAGGTTCATTGTGATACAACATGGTTTTGGACATATCTATTTAATTTCCGAGTAGAGATGTATTTGTAATGGGACATAAGGTGGATTCTTTTGGGTCGTAGTCCACATAATTTTTTACCCAGGGGTGATAGTTTCATCCTAATAGACTTATTTATTCTATTGTTTCAAAATGCATTCCATGAAATATGTGTATTATATATAATAAAATATTGGGGTAGAAAAATGATACATTATTTTTTTTGGGAAATAAAAATTGATACTCATGATAACTTATGGAAATATTTACAAGTACCAATGGTACAATTTTGTTTTTAACTTCATTTGAGGGTTCCACATATACATGAAGCCTTGGATATCATGAAGAGCTATCTTAATACTCACAATTTCAATCTTGCAAATTGAGTTAGCTATAGACTTTACAGTGCAGAGAGTGCATGCATGATAATCATTGTTTCCCCAAAAATATTAAGAATAATATAAGAGAAAAATTTATTATGAGGAATAAATCTCTATGGTTTGGGGTAGGACCGCAACAAATAGAACAACACCAAGAAATCAATTCAAATATAAAATATGCTAGATAAATGGAACTGACAACAAAAGAAAGGCTAGAAGCATACCTCTTCTGGACGTTCATAGGAGACCATCGTTGAGCTCACAATCTAATGCTTGATACCTATGACTTTTCCTCAACATCCAAGATACACAAGAATATGGAAAATGTATGAAATGTCAACATATAAACTAGCATAATCCATCAACATGTATAACAAATTTTTCCATGGAAAATAATATAAAACTTTGCAACATATAATTGGATGAGAAAACAATATTTCTATTAATATAATCATCATAAGTACATCGGTGACAACCTTCTATATCAACAACTCGTCAAAACTGAGAAACTAAGTCCCTCCACCTGGGCCTTCACCACTTCAATCCTCCACAAAGAAAGCTGACAAGTTGTAGGAGTAATTGGGTTCCTCCTTCACAAGATAGGGAGAGCTTGGAGGCTGAACATAATGAGAGTTTAGAATTAAAGGACTAAGGGATGCCAACTCAAGGATGTAATGTGGGGAACAATTTCTCTAGAGTGTACTTGCTCTCAACTTTTCTCTTCTTCTTCAAGGCTTGTATATGGCTCAATTTATAGCCTTCAAAGGAAATTGAAGGGTCGAATCAGAGTGTTTCCAGCATATGAAAGGCCAAGGATCATGGATCTCGTGACTTAGCATGGAAATTCAAAATATTTTTGATTTTGAGCACAAAACCCAATGTACGTGAGTTGTAATGGAGAAACCTATGTATAAACTTGTTGTATAACTGTATCCGACATATATGTACACAAATTTGAATTTTTGACTTTTGACTGAGCAAGATGGGGAAATTAAGTTTGCGGAGGGAAAGGGCAGGCCACCAAAACATGATGCACAAAGTGTGGAAAAAAGTGCTATAAAAAATTCCCCCTAATGTATGAGGTCAGAGGAGAAATCATGATGACCAAAATAAATTACAATTCCCAGAAGTGGAGTAGTGAGGACCCAGTCGAAGGAACTAATCGCCCATTAGAATATTACAATACATATTGACTTTGTATACATGGTTTCCAATTTGAAGTACACTGTAGATCCATGTGCATATATAGAAGATAACTGTTCATGGACACAAAGAGGCAATACAAAGTAGGCATATGCCATAGGTGGTCATAGAAACAAACAAAACACAATGGAGTCCAGTCTCAAAATAAATTGATGATATCTAGATACAACGAAGTACAATCTGATCTTCCATGATAACTGAAGTCATATAGGACCAGTGTGATGAAAGAAAACAACAGGTATGAGGTGCTGCTACTGTGAGTTTGAGGTCTTCTACACTAACTGCTGATGGTGCAAGTTCGCATCATGTGAATAAAGTAGTTGAAGTCGAACAAAATGAGACTATGTTTGATTACCGATCATTGAGGTATACCATTAACAAATGTGAGACAACCTACTGATGATGAAAGCAGGTGTCAAGGAATTGAGTACATTCAAAAATCATGAATAAAGGTGTTGATGTCGAACACTTGAAGAATACATTGAGCATGAGACATTAATGTATTCCTAACTGCCGATGACGAGAGAACTTTCCAGTAATGACTGCAAGCCTCTAGGTACTATTATGACTTTAGATCTCAATTCCATAATAGATGAGATGAATTCAATGGAATGAGATCTGCTGAAAGGAGGGAATTAAGGTATCCCCCATCATCCAGTGCAAGGCACAAGGAAACACTTGATTATTAGGAAGAACTCAAACGAATAGGATATGCATGAACCAATGACCATGTGAGTCTCTTGTGTGCACAAGATGCAAGTAGTACACGAAAGAGAACCTCTGAATAACAATCATTAATGAAAACTGCCAACAGAGGTGAGGAAACCACCAATAGGTTCTAATGGAATCCAAGACACTGCATGAATCCCAATGTGTGAATAGATTTCTTACCATCGAATACAAGGGAGACCACCCAGTCAACGACCAATGAAGAGATGTCATCTATTGGATTCAAGGTCAGCTACCAATGATGAAAGTAGGCCCAGGGTGCAAGGTAGGACAACAAATTCATGTGATTATGAGATGCACTTATAAATGGATGGCCGACATGAAAAATCAATAATTATGAGGAATCACTGACACAGGTTTAGACTTCCTTTGAACAAGAGCATGAGACAGATGGATAACTGAGACAACATAGACTCAATACTGAATATTGACAAAATTTTGTGACACAAGAGGCATCAAAAAACTCTCCATAGGGATTGGAAGAATAACCAGTTAGAGGAGTAAGCTCTCAGTAACAATTTCAACTTCCCAAGGCCATGCTAAACCCAAACCTTTGATGAATGGACTCAAAAATTTGTGCTCTGTTCAAAGGCGAAACTACTACTGCCGATAGAAAATAATACTCTTTTCCACCCTTCTTTTTTTGTTTTTTCGATTTTTTTTTGTCTTTTTCATATTATTAAAGCCCGAAAAAGAGGTAAAATAATGTTATGATATGAGAGAGGAAACAAGTGTCGTGAAAAATAAAACTTGTTCCATGCAGTGGAACATACCTATGCTTGATGTACGAGAATGCATGCAGGATATGTACACTCGGGGGGATGTTTCCTCCTGGGGTAAGGGGTTTCAAGTTGCAAGGGATATATGAAAGGCACTGCTTATTGAATGTTGAGAAATCCTGGGGAAATGCACTTATAACTAGGAAGCGGGAGCCGACATTAGGCTCAACAATGTAAGTAGGATAATGAAATTAAATTACAACTCGACATTTGAGGGAGTCTCATGGATAATAAATAGAATATTATATTGAGGAGAATTATGAGTTTTCAATGCAATCTCATAACAAGACTATAAAGGACTCCCAAACCTATGGAGTAACTTCTGCATGGGCACCAAATGGAAAAAAGGGTTCTAACTAGGGTACCCATGTTTGCTAAGCCTCTACCACTTAATAACGACACTTCTAGTAATAGAGAGGAGGTTCTATGTCGCTAAAAATGGGTTCATACCTAGGGTATATGAATTGTGGTCATAGGACGATGAAGAAATGCAAAGCGAGGTGAAAACCTATCCTATATGCCAATGACGATATAAACCTGCCGGAGGCGCAAACTAGCTAAGGAACACTAAAAGTTGGTCATAACTTGAAAAAAAATGCTTCAAACCAGGTCTTGCACTACATAATTAGTCCATATGTTTTCAAAAATAGAAAATACAGTTCGTATGTGAATCCTAATAACACCAATGATTCCGTTAACATCTGGAAACCAAGGGGAAACTCAATAAGAAAACATGCGACACAAAAGAACAAAAAGAAAAATATATACACTAAAGTACAATAATATACAAAGCTCATACTTGAGATGGAGGGCTCAAGCATAATAATTTTTTAGATAGAGCCAATTTCTGGGCTCTTTCATCACATTCCCTTCAAAATCCTCTAACTCATAGGCTCCTTTTTCGAGGAAACGTCTCATGATATAAGGACCGTGCCACATGGGATTGAATTTCCCTGCCTCCAATGATTCTTTATCTTGGTTGTAAAGATGTGAGTCTAGGCATTTCTAACATATGAAAGGCCAAGGATCATGGATCTAGTGACTTGGCATGGAAAATCCAAAATATTCTTAATTTTGAGCATAAAACCCAATGTACGCGAGCTGTAATGGAGCAACATGCGTATACACATGTTGTATAATTGTAGCCCACATATATGTACAAAAATTTGAATTTTTGACTTTTGATTGAGCAATATGGGGAAACTGAGGCTGCGGAGGGAAAGGGTAGGCCACCAAAGCATGATGCATAGAGTGTGGAAAAATGTGCTATAACAATATTTTATCAAAAAATATATTAAAATTGATCAAAATGTGGTCTAGCTAGAGACGTGACCATCATTTGCTTGTTATGCTGATGTTGGCTCCATGGATGAAGAAGTGAAGGTGTGCCTTTGTGATTTTAAGAGAAGATCCCCTTGTTCCACAAATTTGAGACTATATACAAAAAATTGCATTGAATGTGTATTTCCACATCTATCATATGTTTAGACATCATATGAATCCATTTATTATCGGAAAGAGAAACTTGTAAGATTATATGGTCTCATTTTCTCCTCCTTAGCATGCATCATTAGAAGTAGAAGATGAACCAAGTTAATGATCATTCCTACCGCACGAGGGGTATTTTTACTCAAGGGGATAAAAAATTAAATTTAGTACCGTTAATATAGACATTTACAAACATATTCAATTTTTTGGGGGTTTGATGTTTGAATTGTAACCTCTACAAACTCAAATCCAAGGTCAAATATTCCATTTAAAACTATTTTTGTATGTTTGAATATCTAATTATAAACTATGATTAACCAAGTCCATATTTTGACCTTGTTGCATTATCATTTCTAAAAATATTCATCCTACTTTTGCTTCTCATAGTTGTGGATATTGAAAGTTGACAAGATCCCCCCTTTTCTTTCTAATTTATTTCCATTCAATCAACTGATTTGATATGGATGGAAGTTCTTGTAATTCCAATTGCAATGCTTCCTTTGGATAGGTTGATTTCCTTTATTGGTATGAATTTCCCAATTCTTATTTCCTTATCATCTCCCCTAAGGGGTTTTTAGATATGATAACTTGCAAAGGAGGGGTCATGGGGGGAAAGTCTGAGGTTTTAGACTTTTTTTTGGTGTTTTCATGATTCTCATATGGTCGAGGGCTTGAGGCATGTGTCCCTTTATTTAGATACATTGGAATCCAGAAAAGTCTCGGACTTCGTCCCGTTTAGTCAGATCTGTCTTTACACGTAGGGCTGACCTCAGGCATCCTCGTCCAACTGTCCAAACCATCCCCCAGTACATGCGAGATGGATTTAGAAAAATGGAAGCTCTGGACTACAACTTCAGTCCATATTCCACCCAGGATTTCCACCTCCATAGAGAGTATAGTGTTGACACCCCTCTTCCACCCAGGATTTCCACCTCCATAGAGAGTATAGTGTTGACACCCCTCCTTATGGTGCTCCTACCCAAGTGTGGAATGCTGAGGTAAGAGTAGTCAATGAAGGGGAATGTGAGATCCTACTAGCCTTTACCTTGATATGAGAAATTTTGACATCCAAAGTGGAAGGCAGTGGTGGTTTTTTCATTCCATTCTTACAAAAAACCATTTCTTTGTCCGCTTTCTCTCCCCAGAAGGCTAACCAAGACCTGACTATCTCGTTTCATGCTCCTCGCTTTGAGAATTCTCAAGAGGTTTCCTCTAATTGCAGTCATAAGAAGTGTATTGAGGAAAAAGGTGGAAAATAAGTATGGTTGTAGGAAAGGACATCGTCGTCGAGAAAGTCACCAATTTCTATGGAAAAACCTTGGTAGGTCGATTCTGTGGTAAATCAGCAAAGTGCGAGGCCCTTAGGTATTGGCTAGAGAACTCGTGAAATCCCATTTTAGGTTACATTCCAGAATTCCACATCTTGGCATGAGGCAGGACATGTTTCATCCTTCGGTCAACATAATATTGTAGTGCCCTCTTGGATAAAAACTGGACGTGGGGAAGTTGTTCCCACAAAAGGGGGTCTTTCTCTATATCCCTCTCTCACAAATCTGGTAGGTTAGAAATCAAATCTTCTAAAATCCTAAGAAAAGGCTGCTCAGGAGATCAAAAGAGGAAAACAAGTCACTGTTGCTAGGGCCCTGTGAGCGGGGAAGGTCCTTCCCCCCTGCCACCATGTTGATCCTTTATTTCAATGCTAGAGAGGTAGGGGGCACCCCGAAAAAAATTCCCCTCAAGAGACTTATCCACAGTCTCAACCCATATGTGATTCTAATTCAATCCACAGTCTCAACCCATATGTGATTCTAATTCAGAAAATTATGTGTTCAGGTGCAAAGGCTAGGGTGACCTTGGAACCTTGGCCCAAAAATTGGTCATTTATCTCTATTGATGTTGATGACCAGCCAGGGGTTCTGATCACAAGATGAAACTCCAATTGAAAATCTCTCTCCTCTAAATCTTTCAAGTCTGCCATTCTAGTCAATTTGGTAATCAAGGACACTAATTTTTTTCTCTTGGTTTTAAATGTTTATGGCCCATATACAGACAAGATCCCCTTCTAGGAATATTTGGAGGAAGAAGGAGCTCTCTCAGATCCCTTAACGACAGTTGGGGGAGATATGAATTTTTCTTTGTCCCTCAGAGAGGTATGGGGTGAAAATCCTCGGGTTGACCCTCAAAGAGGTTTTTTCATATATTTTTTGAACCATCACTTCCTTGTTGACCTGGAACCTACCAAACTGGTTACCACATGGTGGATTATGCACACTGATCAGAATGCAATCGTGAAAAGGTTGGATCATTTTCTGGTCTTTGAAGGGATCATGTCAATGGGGATTCATATCATAGATCAATTTCCCTCCGAATGGAAATTCAAAAATGGCAACGACAATCCCCTCTCAAATTCACTTCATCATGGATGGATGAAGACGACTATCTAGAACTGGTCAGGAAAACCTGGAGGCACATGGATCCTTCTCTTCCCTTCACAACAATGCAAAAATTGGCAGAGAAGCTTTCTACAGTCAAGGATGGGACTAAGTCTTGGCTCAAAATCTTTAGAGAGCGAAAAAAAGGAATAATAAAAGAAATGAAGGGAAAATTTTCAGATCTATGCTTGAGTTTGGATGAAGGTCCCTTGATAGGCCCACAACTCTATAAGTTAAAAATATTAGAATCCAACCATCACTCTATTTTGGAGAAGGAAGAAAAAACCTTGAGATTAAAAAGTAGAGCCATTTGGCTCACCGACGGTGACAAAAATTCCAAGTTTTTTCATCACTATGTGAACATGCAAAAAAATACCAACACCATATGGGAAATAAAATTGTCAAATAGAAAGATGGTTAGCGCTTTTAAAGAAAAGGAATATGTAGGGAGAATTTTCTTCCAATCCCTTTTCCAGGCCTCGACTAGAAGTCCAATTCAACAAATTTTGGAGGTGGTAGCCAAATATATGATCATTTTTTCCAAATAAATGAATAAATCTTTGGAGGAAGAAGTGTCAAAGCCTGAGGTTTTCACAACCCTCTCCTCAATGAAAAAAGGAAAGATCCCTAGTCCAGATGGTTTTACGGTAGAATTTTTTCAAGGTTTGTACGAGGTGATAAAATAAGACCTCTTCAAAGTTGTCAAGGATTCTCAGAGATCGGGCAAGGTGTTGGGGGTTCTCAATGCTACCTTTCTTTGACTAATTCCAAAAAAGAAGGATGGTACAACCTTTTGAGATTATAGGCCTATCTCTTGCTGTAATGTGGTATATAAATAATTTCTAAGGTCCTGGCGTGTTGTTTGAAACCAATCCTAAGTGAATTCATTTCTGAGGAACAATTTGGTTTCCTCCATCATAGATAAATCCATGATGCTGTATCTGTAGCACAAGAGGTGCTTCACTCGGTCAAGTTAAAGAACCTCAAAGCTACAATTCTCAAGCTTGACCTCTCAAAGGCTTATGACATAGCAGACTAGACCTTTCTAAGGCTTGCATTATTGTAGATGGGGATGGTGCTTCTGGTTGTAAATTGGATAATGGGATGCATCCAATCGACCTCCTTTATAGTGTTAATAAATGGGGCTTCGTCTAGATTCTTTAAAGCACCTAGAGGTCTAAGGCAAGGACACCCTCTTTCTCCTTTTCTTTTTCTTCTCATTGCATAGGTCTTGAGTAAAGTTATATCTGAAGCAAAAGGAGCGGGTCCAATAAGAGGTGTTAAGGTGTTACATTTTGTCTCAATTTTTCACCTTCTCTTCATAGATGATGTTTTCACATGCACTCAGGGATTGGTAAGGGATGTTCTAGCACTCAAATGATATTTGGATATTTACTGCAGTGCCACTAGGATGGAAGTCAACCTTGAAAAATCCATCCTTATCCTTCATAAATGTTCTGATCCAAAAAAAAGATAGATTGACAATATCATACCGGTACCAACACAAAACCTCAATGAAGGATTTAAATACCTCGGGTTCCACCTCAATCCAGATTGCTACATATTCAATGATTGGGGATGGATTGCAAAAAGTATCAAATCCTGGGTATTAGTGTGGGTCAATAGGTTTCTCTCAAGAGGTGGTTGATATGTTCTTTTAAAAAATGTGCTAGAGAGTATCCTATTTTACTAGGCCTCTATTGTTGCAATCCCCAAAGGAATTCTAACTATAATTCACAAACTAAGTTTTCAATACTCATGGTTTGGCTTGATCCAGTCAGGTGGAATCCTCTAGCAAAATGGAACTCGATTGCTTCCCCAAAAGAACTAGGGGTTTGGGGCCTCAAGAACATCTATTTATTTACTAAAGCTTTAGCAGGTCAATCGTTGTTGAGGATAACTCAAGAGAACTCTCTCTGGAGTAGAGTTCTCAAATCCAAATACTTTCCCTTGTTATCCATCGAGGAATGGTTTAGACAACCTCACAAATCAACTAAAGGCTCCATAGTCTAGAAATCCCTTGTCGCAACCTTCCCTTTGATCAATGATTGGAATGTCTAGAGAATAGGGAACGATTGTAAACTTCACTTAGTGGAAGACCCGTGGTTGGGAAGTGAAAATAACTACCATCGTTCGGATCTCTTAATCGAAGCACTCAGAGCCCAAAATATCTTTTATCTAAATGACGCGAAAGCTCAGTACCCCCAACTAAAAGGTAGAGGAGGTTGGAAATTGATGAGTGCCTTAGGAATGAATTGTATTGAAGCAGATGAATGGAACCGTTTCATTGGACTCTTAATTTCCAACTTCAACACTATTGATGAAGAGGACTCCGATGTCTTGTATTGGTCAAAAAACCCGAAGAATGGAACCTTCAATGCAAAATGGGGTTACAAAAACTAGGTCGATTCTCAGTTTGAAGGAATAAAAAAATGGCAGTGGAGCCCCTTATGGAAAACTAAGGCCCCATTGAAATGTCAGATCACTCTCTAGTTGGCTCTAAATAATAAAATTTTGAATTGGGACAATGGACTGAAGAGAGGATGGTCTGGCCGAAATAGATGTTCTTTATGTAAATCTAAGGAAGAAACAATTTATCACCTTTTTATTAATTGTGTTTATGCAATTCATGTTATGAAGATGATCCAGGAACAATTCAATCCAAATTCGTTATGGAACAAGTCCAACCCGGAAGATTCTTCAAGGGCTGGTTATAAGATAAAGTGATACAACAATATACAAGGCTTCCAAGAATATTGGTTACAAGTTTGTGGTGGGTGTTACACCTCAATATTGCTCACTTCGATAAGTGTCATAAGTGTCGCATGATCCTCTCAACTGTCGGAAGTGTCGCATGTTCCTTATAACTTTCACAAGTGTCGCAAACATTGTTCAAGCATACTACCATAATAATGACACTAAGGAGGCACCTGAGACATCTCATACACCTGATTTGAAGGAGGAAAATGATTAACTGAAGTCCGAGAACTTTATCACCTGAGAAGAGCTCTGAAACCAAGGTTTTGAGGGTGAGCGCTCC
>CBVK0100543856.1:0-17267 GCA_900067695.1 Picea abies | reverse complement strand
ACTAAAGGTGTTCATCCTCTGTTGGAATACCTGTGTTGTCGAATACCTAGTTTAACTACATGTTGATGTGGGAAAATTTTCCCTTTGTCAACAACACAGGTTACCCCCAATAAGAAGTCCAAATTAGACTTGTTGGCCCTTGACCAAGTTTTGAGGATTCTTGGTCATGTTTGACCTATTTTTGGGACTTCGACAGGCTGTTGAAGGTGGAGCACAAGATGAAGCAAATATCGTAGGATCTCAGCCCCTTTTTAGGGATTTTTGGGTTTTGGGCTTATGTAATGGGATTGGGGATGTCGGCCCATGGGTTTACCCATGTTTAGGCCCATTTTGTAATGTATAAATAAAATACTAGGTGATGTAAGAAGTAGTGATTGGTCAGTGTGCTAAGTGCTAAAGTTCGATCTATGTGATTGAAGGTGACAAAAGTGTGCCATGCTAAGTGCTAGGACACGAGAGCTATGTGTGCGATGTTGTGCTAAGTGCAAGTAATGGTTGTAAGTTCTTTGTGCATATTATGTGAGACTTGCAAGGCTAAGTGCAAGTGACTGTAAAAGGTTGTGTAAGGCTCTGTGCCTAGATCTACTCGGGGAAGGAGGGTCTAGCATAGTGCGTAGATATCCTATCCTATGCAGAGTAGGGATTTTGTGGCTCTGTGCATGTAACTGATTGACAGAAGATAATATAAGAGAAGAAGAGTTGATGGACGTAGCCCCAGGTCAGGAGTGAACCACGTACATCCTGTGTTATGAATGCTTTATGTGATGTATTGATGTGTTTATGTATTTACTTGCTTAGTGCTTCGATATATATGAATGATAAGTAGACATGTTGTTTCTTTGTGCTTAATAATGAGAGTGAATGCTAGATCTGACCTATGTGAATGTTCTTAGTGCCTGAATCTGCTATCTCTGATCTGTTTCATCATGCTCAGTGTTGCTAGATGCTAGATCTGGTTGAATACTATGATGCTCTGTAAGTAGGGTTTTATCCGTGAAGTAGATACTGGTTAAATATTGATGAAATATATTGCTAAGTGCTTTGTTAATGTGTTACAATCATAGATCAGTGTCCTAGCTACGGTTGCATACACTGGAGTCCTGCAACCACCCCTGCCTCTACCTCCGACAAGACTTTATCTACTTTGCAGGTGTTGCTGAAAGGTCCAGTAGTTAGGGTTTTGTTGGTGCGCTCTTGAGCGTTGAACCCTGTGTCTACCCCTATGCCAACAAATGGTTCTGTTGCCAGGACCTGAAACTATGATTTTTGGGAACTGAGGAAGAAGAAGCTCTGTGCAAAGATCTGACCTGGAACTGTGAAAGCTCTGTGCGTATATTTGTTTCCCTAGTGCATCGTATTCTACTTAATCTGTGAAGCTCTGTGTTAAGAAGAGAAGTCAAATCCGAAGAAAAGAGGTAAGATATGAAATATTTGTGCTCTGATAAAAGAAGTTTTGGTTAAAAAGGTAAGATTTGTAAGATTTGTGCTAAGAAGAGAAGTCATATCCGAAGAAAAGAGGTAAGATCTAAAAGTTGTGTGCTCTGATAAAGGTAAGAATAGTGAAAAGTTTTAGATCTGGAAGCTTTGTGCTCTGATGAAAGTAAGATTACTGGATTTTTTTTTTTTCTAAAGTATGGATCTAGGTTTGTTCGATAAATTTTTGAAAAATAGGGCACAACTAGATGAAAGAAGATTTGATATAAGTAGATCTGATAAGAATAGTGAAATATATGTTATTCCTATGCATAGAAAAAAATGTTTGGACTAACAAATGGATGCAAGACCCTAGAAAGAATTTTTTTCAGGTTAACTACCATGATCCTAGTGTGAAGTACAGGAAAGGTTGGGGATCATTTAAGAGAAAGCGTGGATTGACTCTTTGTTACAGTTGCAGAAGACCAGGACATCTTGCTAAGGAATTCCCTGGTAAAAGACCTAGTTGTCTTTGTTGTAAAGCTATGGATCATGAAATTTTAGATTTCCCTAGAATGATTGCTAAGCTTGAAAGAATGAATATGAGACAAGAAAACCCTGAGAAAGGTCAAGAAACTGAGACCATGACAAAACCCAAGAGAGAATTGGAGATTATACTATTGCAGATGAAGGAAACCTTGAATGATCATAGAAATATCAAATTATCAGAGATCTTCAAAGAAAAATAATGCATAGAAGCAAGAATAGGAGACTTCGACATTGACTGTGTTCTGGATGAAGAAACACAGGTGAATATCATGACAGAAAGAACTTGGGAAAAATCCCGCTATGATTCATTCATTGGGAGAAATAGGATTATTTAAAGGAAAACGGATAACCCTATGCGGAAGACTCACCCAGATATCTATGAGTGCTCATGGAGCTTCGACAGAGGAATATTTTGAAGTTGTTAAATTTATTGAGAACAACGCCCCATTTACTATGTTACTAGGAAAACCTTGGATTGAAAGGGATCAGACTATAAGAAAAGAAGAGGAATCCTTAGAGCAGAAGAAGCAAGAGTTGAAAGATTTCATGACTAGTAGGATCGCACACTTGTTCGAAGCACAGGAGAACAGATCGAAGCTATTTAGAAATAGAAACTTGGATGTCAAAGTTGGAAGAACACAAGAAGACTCACAAAATACTGAAGCACCTACCCCAGATAGAGAAGAATTATTGCCCTTGAATCCTAGGAAAGAATATCAACAGTGCAAAGTTACTATGCCAAGAGAAGACAAGACTCAGAATGGAAAGAGGAATGACAAGACAAAGATCACTGGGAAAAAGGCTAGAAAACTAAGTAAGAAGTGAGAAAATATTGAAAATTTATAGAAGGTTCCAGAGGGAACTTCGCAGAAGGAAAATTTGCAAAACTGGAACTTCGTCGGGATATCAGAACAACACCACATGGCACTTCACCATGGCGAAGAAATATAGCTATTGGAAATAGTATAACCATTAGCTCGATGCCTCGAACAGTTAGAATGGAATTTATGGTCAGAAATCTCGCCATCAAACCGTTGGGACCACATCGTAATGGTTAGAACGCAATAGGACAAGATCACAACATTGAATTTCATCGAATTAAACTTAGGATATCGCAAGAACCATAGTATGCTCACCCCGTATAAATACTTAGCCAGGACAAAGGGGAAGAACTAAAAAATAATCCCCTAGCCATGGATGATGAACCTCGTGCAGTCCACCCTGTTGAATGTAATGAAAATCCCACACTTTGGAAGGCAACAGGATGTTAATGCCTGTGTCAAGCTCCTACTTTCATGCTACCATGGAAGCTACTTATGGCTAGACCGTTGTATCACAGTCGATCCGACATTGATCCATAGGATCACCAGATTGAGTATGCAAGGACCCAACCCGCAAGACTTCTATCCAGGAAAAGCCACAGATCGCACCTTAGCACAAAAGATCAAGGATAGCTATGACGATGTTGAGAAGGGGACACAAGACTACAAGGTAGCCTCTATCCAAAATGGCGCAATGTGCCTAGCATGCCAATTAATTGCAGGAAATATAGTAAGGAAGAACAAACCTATGTAGGTCACAGGATTTGTTGTCGACCTCATAGGGAAATGTGTGGAAGGCCTACAGATGAACTGAGTGAAGTACCTAGTTAATCAGTTGGAATTAGATTTCCATGAAGCATAGGATCAGGGCTACGAGTTCCACTTTAGCTGGTTCCTGATCCTCATCGCGTTTACTACTTGGGAAATGCCGGAAGGTGCAACCTTCCCAGACATCAAGCTGTTCGAGCCGCTCGTTGTGAAGTTCACCATGCTCTAGTACTCGAGCGATATGGGAAAACAGTGGCAGTCGAATGCAGTCTTTCACATGTATTAAATCCAGCTGAAGAGGGCTATCGAAGCTGAACCTCGCATAATGCCAAACACCCCACAACGGTTCCTACCCCTCATGAAGTTCCGCACAAATAGACACTTCATCTATATTATTGCGCGGGCAGACAAGCATAAGGAGGAGCTTCAGTTGTACTACAAACTCACAAAAGAGGACCTTGAGGATATAACTAAGGACTAGTCAGCAGACCTCCTTATCCCCGCTGACCCTGCAGAGATGTCTAACCCCGAACTTGATAGCTCAAAGGCCACTCACAAAGAACATGATACACCCAGAACTAGCAGAAGGAGGAAGGTCGAAGAAGTCCAATACTTAAGCATCACATTAGAAAATATTTATTCCGTATCACCTGACCGAGGGGGTGATGACGAAGTAGAAGAGATAAATGGAAAAGAAGATGAGTAGAATAAAGGATAAGTAATGTTGCCTAGATACGAGGTTGATCCCCTGAAGAAGAGGAAGATTTCTCCCATGTAACCCTCTTCCTAGAAGAAATCAAGAGACACCTTGACTAAAATGAAGATTGTGCTCACTGTCGATGATTTTGACTTCATCATCGCATCTGTGAACAACGCCTCATAGGAATTCCTATAGAAATAAGAAGCCAAGCAGAAGGATATGTACGATAGAATCAAGGTTGAACTCTAAGGGGTACAACAGGCCCTTCAGTCCAGTTGCACAATGTCCACTGCGCCCTTTCCATCGGGAGAACCAGAGTTGGGAGATGAGCCAGCCCAACTCCACCGACTAGCTGATGCGACCGAAGCTCGCCTTCGTCGCGCACAAGAAGAAATAGAAAAAGCCACCCAAGCCTTGAAGGAAGTGCAAGAAGTACTCCTAGAACAACATCGACTTCCAGAGCAGGAGAAGGTTTTTCTCTAGAAAAATTTTGAAGAGGAGAAGCCACAGATTCAGCAGGAAAAAGAATAGTTGCTTGCAGAGAAACTCGAAGTGAAAGAAGAAGTCAACAGAGCACTTCTCTTTGTGACAGGATTAGAGCCAAAGGTAGAAGACCGAGTCGACCATCAAGTAGAGCAGCTCGCAGAATATATCTATCAGCGACAACAAAGAATAACAGACTTAGAACTCCACACAGTGCCCAACACCCCACAGGATATGAGGGATCAAAGAGAAGCAATTGCTTGAGGCGTAGTTGAGAGAATAAAGGACCTTGCCATGGAATGTAAACAACCGAGTGATTGCAGTGCCCAGACTTATGATATACTCACTGAGAATCCAGAACTGAAGGCACTGGAGTCATAGCTCCAGAAAGCGAAGTAGTAAGAAGAAACAATATAGGCACAATTGAAGCCCCTGTCAACTATTGAAAGGATGAAGCGATCCCAAGAGTAGTGCACTGCTCAACAGCAGGTCCACACCATTCAAAGCAAAGTCATGGAAGTGACTTAGAGACTCCAACCTATACATGATGAGGCTTTCCAACTGTTCGCAGAGATTGAAGGCTGAGGAGCAGAACTGGAGAAATTCATCTCTACGATTGAGCAATGCCTAGAGGAACCTATCAATGAAGCAGTCATCCAAGAGTTCATTGAGAAGGAGGTCGTGGCACAACAACAAGTTGAAGCAGCTCGAGCCAAGCTCAAGGATTTTGAGGCAGAATTACCGAGATTAGAGTGACTCGGGACGAGTCACAGGTGAGTGTTGGGGGTCTGTTGTCCCTTGACCAAGTTTTGAGGATTCTTTGTCATGTTTGACCTATTTTTGGGACTTCGACAGGTTGTCGAAGGCCGAGCGCAAGACGAAGCGAAGATCGTGGGATATCGGCCCCTTTTTAGGGATTTTTGGGTTTTGGGCTTATGTAACAGGTTTGGGAATGTTGGCCCATGGGTTTACCCATGTTTAGGCCCATTTTTTAATGTATAAATAGAAGACTGGGCGATGTAAGAAGTAGTGACTGGTCAATGTGCTAAGTGCTAAAGTTCGATCTATGTGATTGAAGGTGACACAAGTGTGCCATGCTAAGTGATAGGACATGAGAGCTATGTGTGCGATGTTGTGTTAAGTGCAAGTAACAATTATAAGTGCTATGTGAATATTGTGCGAGACTTGTCAGGCTGAGTGCAAGTGACTGTAAAAGGTTATGTAAGGCTCTGTGCCTAGATCTACTCATGGAAGGAGGGTCTAGCAGAGTGCGTAGATATCTTGTCCTATGCGGAGTAGGGCTTGTGTGGCTTTGTGAATGTAACTGATTGACAGAAGATAATAGAAGAGAAGAAGAGTTGGTGGGCGTAGCCCCAGGCTGGGGGTGAACCATGTACATCCTATGTTGTGAATGCTTTGTGTGATGTATTGATGTGTTTATGTATTTACTTGCTTATTGCTTTGATATAGATGAATGATAAGTAGATATGTTGTTGTTTTGTGCTTAATAATGAGAGTGAATGCTAGATCTAACCTGTGTGAATGTGCTTAGTGCCTGAATCTAGTAGATCTGATATGTTTCAAAATGCTAAGTGCTTCTAGATGTTATATCTGGTTGAATACTGCGATGCTCTGTAAGTAGGGTTTTATCTGCAAAGTAGATATTGGTTAAATATTGATGAACTATATTGCTACGATTGCAGACATTGGAGTCATGTAACCACCCCTGTCTCTACCTCGGGTGAGACTTCATCTGCTTCGCAGGTGTTGCCGAAAAGGCCGATAGTTAGGGTTTTGTTGGTGTGCTCTTGAGCATTGAACACTGGGTCTGCCCCTGTGCCAACAAGACCTCTCACCATTTGGAATAGGGAACCCATCCAGATTCTTGCCCAACAACCATTTCTAGTTTTGGTTTTACCAGTTGTGACTCAGTCCATCAATGAAGGTTGTTGGCATAGGGGCAGACCTAGGGTTCAGTTCTAAGAGTGCACCAACAAGCCCTAACTACTGGCCCTTTCAACTACACCTATGAAGTAGATGTAGTCTCACCCGAAGCAGCTATGGGGGTGTTGTAGGACAGCGATGTCTACAGCCAACGGAATTATCAAGTGGATATAATACTAGAACAATACAACATGCATATATTACTTATCAACTTAGATCTACTTTTCACAACTATAGATCTGATCTAACACAGTAATGCAATAATAGTATATCAATGACAAGAATAGAGGATCAATCACACATAACACAAAATATACGTGGTTTACCCTCTCTCTAGGGCTACGTCCAAAAAACTGTGCTTTATAATATATTAAGATGAAGCATACAGTTCTGATCTATGCTCTTAGCCAACATATCTTCTCTCTTCTTCTCTCAATCTCTCCCCTCCCTGTGCACCCAACTGAAGATCTTACAACACCAGAAGTCTCTCGTACTCAGGTCTTCTCTCTCTCACAACAACAATTACTCATGTCAATACGACTAGATCTCACCAACTCGAACCAAACCTCCTCCCTCATATAGGTTCTTATTTATACATTACAATCACTCTCCGACATCCTTAGGTCAAAACCTAAGTGTCAAAACCCTAGATACCAAAACCCTAGGTATCTAAAACCCTAGGTCAAATTGAATCGCGTTTTCAGGGCTTCACCAGTCTGTCTTTCCTTCCTTCTCGTGCGGTGCTCCAAAGCTTCTAATGGTGGATTTTTCTTCTTGTTGAGTTGTCTACAGTCCTTATTCCTTGCTGACCTGTCATCCTCAATCTCCTCATCCAACAACTTGCTTTCTCGGACTTCACTTCATCTTTTCTTCTCTTTTTCTCACTTCGACCTAGTAACAGTCATTGTGTCTTCTGCGAAGTTCTCGTTTTTCCTTTTCTTCCTTGATCTTTTATTGCTTCCATAACCAAGGGCCAAGAGGCCCCCAAAACTCACCTGTGACTCGTCCCGAGGCACTTCAGATCTAATTCGTCTATTTTACTTCAACTTCAGAGTGTGCAATGCAACCTGTTCCTTCTGTTTTATGCCTCCTCTCCTTCCTTGTGCAGACTATCTTTTCTATGTCTGGTACCTAGTTTCAACTGCACCTAGTACCTAGAACCTTTTTCTTATTCTTTTACTTAGAGTTGCAAGGCATCTGGTTGTCATAGTACAACTTTAGCCGGCTCCCATTCACTAATCCATCCTTCCATTCTCCCGTCAAAGTCTTCAATTGTGCAACTCCTCCTTCTGTAACATAGGCAATCTCATATGGCGTGAGCCAATGCGTTCTGAAATTCCCAGGATGCTTGATGAACTTACTGTCATATACCATCACTAGATCACCTTGCTTGAATGCCTTCTTCTTGATGTGTCTGTCATGATAGGCCTTCTCTCTTTCCTTCTATACTTGTTGATTGAATCCTGCAATAAATCTGTCTTCTTCGAGTTCGACCAACTGCATGAGCCTCTCTTGAACAACGCTAGTGTCATCCATATTTGTAAAGGCAACAATTCTTAAGCTTGGCACCAGGTATTCCATTGGAACAACAACTTCGAGACCATAAACCAACTTGAAAGGGGTCTGCATTGTTAATTTTTTACAAGTGGTTCTATAGGCCCAAAGTACTGCTAGTACTCTTAAATCCCAGTCATCCCTGTTCACACTGTAGATATCCGTCAGCGTTGTTTCCAAGATCTTGGTGAATGATTCCACTGTCCCATTTTCTTGTGGATGGTAAGGTGTTCTCTTCTGATGGTGGACTACAAATTCTTTAGTCAAGGATTCAACAGTGTTATTTATGAAATGTGTGCCTTGATCAGTCATAAGGATCTTTGGGAATCCAAACCTGTTTATGATGTCATCAAATATGAAGCACGCAGTTGTAGTTTCACTACAGTCCTTAACTGCTCTAGGTTCGGCCCATCTGGTCAAGTATTCTATTGTAGTGATGATGTACCTTTCTTCTGTGTGCTTTCCTGGTGGGTTTATGGGTCCCACGAAGTCAATGGCCCATTTCTCAAATGCTTGTAAGGTCAGTTGTGGTGCTAATGGAATTTCATCTCTTCTAGAAGGTTTTCCAACTCTTTGGCATACATCGCAAGCTTTGTAATAGTCTTTAGCATCTCTGTGTAAGGTAGGCCACCAAAGGCCAACTCTCAGAGCCTTCTGTGCAGTTGTTTTCCTTGCATAATGTCCTCCTGTGATGCCCTCATAAGCTTCTACAAGGATCAATGGTCTCTCTGCCTCCATAACACATCTTCTTAGTATCTCATCAGGTCCCATCTTGTATAGTTGTCCAACTATAAGTGAAAAGTCTGCAGTGCACACTACTAGTTGTTTCTTTTGAGGGATTGTATACTCACTAGGTGCCATTCCTGTTGACAGGAACTGGACTATTTCTGCAAAGTGGTCATAAATCTTTCTAATTTCTAGAAGTTGTGCATCCGAAAGTGCATCCTCCAAACTGGTTGACTCTTCGCCATGTTCCAACCTTGACAAGTGGTCAGGACCCTTGTTCATTCTTCATGGTTTGACTATGATCTCAAAATCATATTCATGAAAGAGAAGAAGCCATCTGCAGATTCTTTCCCCCAACACTGTTTTGTTGACTAGGTATTTGAGTGCAGAGTGATCAATAAGAATTTTAAAGTTCCCTCCCAAAAAGTAGTGGAGAAATTTCTGCAGCGCATACACCGTGGCTAACCCTTCTTGCTTAGTATTGGTGTAGTTGACCTTTGTTGTTGATAACTTCCTGCTAGCAAGAGCTAATGGGTGGTCAATGTCTCATGTTCCTGGTTGTGCTAACACAACTCCCAGTGCAATAGAAGATGCATCGACATGTACATGAAACTCCTTGGTCCAACTGGGAAAACCAGAATGGGCGCAGTGACCATCTTTTGTTTCAGTGTGTCGAAGCTCTACTAGCATTCTTCTGTCCAACTGAACTGACAATCTTTCTTCAAAATATTCTCCATGGGTGTTGTAATCTGGGCATATCCCTTAATGAACTTCCTGTAATCTCATGTGTGTCCCAGCGTAGTGCGCAGCTGTTTGACTGAAGTAGGAGGGGGTAGATCAAATATAATGACAATTTTAGATGGATTGACCAACAATCCCTGCTTTCATACAATATGGCCTAACAACACTCCAAATGGTGAGAAGAATATACACTTCTTCAGGTTCAAGGAAATTTGACACTGCCTACATTTGTCCAACATTATCTTTAGACATTCAATATGATTCTTTAATAAAATAAAGACAGTCCAATCATCAAAATATGCTTCTAGAAATTTATGCAGAAACTCCTTGAATGCTTCGACCACCACCCTCGAAAAGATGGTTGGGGCATTCTTCAATCCAAATGGCATCACTGTATACTGATAGGACCCCCATTTTGTTTCAAAGGTGGTATTGTGGTGATCTTCCTTGGCAATCCGGATCTGATCTTATCCTAAAAATCCATCTGTAAAAGAATATACTTCCTGGCCTCCCACATTATCTAACACTTTGTCAGTGAATGGCGTAGGGAAGGGGTCATGCAAACAGGCATCATTCAACTTCCTGAGATCTACACAGATCCTGATCTCTCCTATATTTTTGTCCTATACCACCATAGGGATGATCCACTCTGATTCTTCGACAGGTTCTATAATCCTTGCTTCTAGCATTCTATCGAGCTCAATCTTCACTTTCTCCTTATATTTAGGGTTTAATCTGTAGGGTCTCTGTTTGACTAGTTTTTCATATGGTTTCAAAGGTATCCTCATCTCTCTCATAGGCCCTTTGATTCCCTTCATATCAGTGAACTTGATCGGAAACAAGTCCTGATACTCGTGCAGTAGTTTTGTGATCTTGTCAATGGTAGCATCATCCCAATAATCTCCTACATTTGCAAGCTTTGGTATCTACTCTGTTCCAATATTGACCTTCTTAATATTGATTGGATTACCAATGAATGGTATCTCAACTCCTGATCCTTCCACGTCTCTCTAGCCTTCTGTTTCTATGATGTTTACCTTCCTCGGATCATCGTCTTCATCAGCATTGATGTTGTAACAACCTTGTAGTTTCTGGAGAGGCGCAGTCCATTCGTCCTCTTCTTGTTCCAAAGGAAAGATAGATGCCTCCTTGAATACTTTATGTTTCACAATCAGTAATGCTTGATCTACTGAAGGATATTGACTTTCAAGTTATAAAATTCCAATCGGTAGTGATGAGGCACAACTCCAATCGGTAGTGATGAGGCACAACTCTCCTTGAAGGTACTAGTTGATAGGTGTCATGTCCGGTGTGTTAATGAATTTGTGTACCCATTTCTCTCGAGGGATGTTACTCCAGGCTTCCTCACATCTTCGTACATGGTCCTTTGGTCAACTTAGACATGTTTACCAAACTTCACAACCTTCTACTTGTGATGAGAACCGCGTTGTCATCAAGGTACGCCATTGTATCTAGTCTGTAATATTGCGTTTATGTGTCCCCCACCATCTTGTTGGGGTTTCTTTCAGGGCCTCATCCATTGCCAACAATCATTGTTTCATTGGTACACTTTCTTCAAATTTTGACAAGAAGGTTTCTAAAGGATTCAGACCATCAAAGGTGGGTAAGTTACTTACTTTTGTGCCGATCCAGCGAACTTCTCTAGTTAATCTAGCACATCTTCTTGTAAATACCTCATACATTTTATTCTTCCAGTTTTCCAGTGCTTCTTCTGAGTCTGATGAACATGCGTTGTCACTTCGCCAGCTTAGGTTTCCATCGGCCATAGTATTAATGTAATCCTGTTGTCTAGTTGTTAGTTTGTATATGTTTTCTAGTTCATATGCGCGGTCTTCCCCTTTGATGGGTTCTATGTATCGCTGACCTTCATCTGGATCTAGAGGCGCAATGAACCTAAGGCCATCTCTTTCAAATGTCATTTGCCTTTTCTTTAAATCAACCACAATGGAATTATTGAAAGCCCAATCAATTCCTAACAGCACAGGGTAAGGGCAGTTGTCATAAACTATCTCAATTACCTAAAAATCTCCAAATGTTCTTACTCCATCGATGTCCATAGGGACATGTTCCAGTCTACCAAAAGGGGCTTACGGCCTGCTGATTAGCCATCATGAGCCTAATAGGGGAATAGATCAGCTTAGGTTTTCCCATCAGTGCCCAAGTTTGCTTCATCGTGACATTGACCTCCGACCCTAAGTCGAGGACCACATAGTCTATATCATACTCTCCTATTTGAGAATTCAAGTGTAATTCCTTATTTTTCCTTCTCTTTTTAGAGATTTGGTGTCCTTCCCTATTCAGTAAGGGGCAAATGTTTCCTAGCTCATACTGTCTGATTAAATTCTGTAACTCTTGTACAACACTTTCATCCTAAATCAACTTAATGCAAGTATATAAAAATTCCATGAGCTTGCTTACCTCTTTTCCTTCTCTTGGTGAAGCAGACTGATCAAATTCCTGAGGCATTCCATATTCTCTTACTTCTGGTCCTGTATTTGATGAAGAACCTTGATCTGCTTTGAACTCTTTTCTTGCTCCTCGAATATTTGTCTTTCTTTCTTTGCATCAAAATTTTGGGTCTTCTGTGCAGCTTTCCTGATTCCCGAGTCCTCTGCAATCTTCCCTTGGGTCAGTCTGTCTTCTCCTGTATCAGCGTCTCCTCTAGTTATAACAACGGCTCTAGGTTCTTCTCCACGAGGTTCATCTTTGATCAATTGTATCTGCAGGTTCTGTTGAGGTCCTCATTTCTCTTAAAGTTTAGCCAACAATGTTGGGCATTCCTCGATAATGTGTTCGAAAGAGTTGCAATAGTTGCAAGTGGTACAAGGGTTATGACATTCCCTTTCCAAGTGTCCTGGCTATGCACAGTTATAACAAGTGATATTTCCTTGGCCTCGACCCATACCTCCTCCTCTTCCTCGTCCTCTGAATCCACCACGAGAATTGAAGTTTCCTCTCCCAGGGGAGTTGTACTGTGTAGTGTTTCCTTCTTGTTGTACTTTGCCTTGAATTTTGTATATATCTCTTGACCTTTCATGCATGACATTGTAAGCCCTACAATCCCTATCATCATGTCCCACCAACTTACAGAATGTGCAATAGAAATTTTTGGGTGTTTGAACATATTTTTGCATGTCATAGCACTCACCAGGGCGATGTCTATTTCGACATACTTCGAACCAGGTTAAAGTGACTTGCTTCAAAGGGATTGGAGCTCTCGAGGACAAGTATTCATGAAATAGGGGGAATTTCTCCTTGTCATGGCCTTCTGACTTGCATATGACACACCAGATGCCTTCTCTTTTATCTTTTCCCTTGTCTTTCTTCATATCTTCAACCTGCAGAGACAAACTAGTTAGCTGACTCAAGATCTGACTCATACCTAAGTTGGATTCTCCGATAGGGGATGATTCTAACTTCATGGAAATCTCCAGCGCCTAAGCCTGGGAAGAAATATTCTGTTGCATCAGAGGAACTCTGATGTGTGGTAACAGGGAAACAATGAACCACTCTTTGTTCTTCTCATTTGGGATTTGAAAAGTCAATTGGTCTGTTAAGGTTTTGAATCTCTGGTCGAATTCCAAAATAGGTTCTGCGATCTTCTGCTTTATCTCTTTTAGTTTTGTAATACATTGTGACTCTGACTTGGGTTTCTTGAACTCTGCAATCAACACATTCTTGATCTCGTTCAGCGGCTTAGGTTGTGCAAGTCCTTGGATAAGCTTCATGTACCATCTTAGTGCATGATCTCGAAGGGTAGTACTAAACTGGGTTCTTTTAACAGCTTCGTCAGTGACATTTTTAATATTCCATACAGCTTCACATAGAAACCAGTGCTGATCAGGATCTTTAGATCCATCTCCCCTAAAGATAGGGAGTCTCATCTCATCTGCCATAGATCTTCCTAGGTTTCATGTCTGAGTATGTAGTGGACTACTAGTAATAGTACTCTGAACGGTTTGGTAACTCTGATTACTCTGCTTTCTTAATGTTGTTCAACTAACAAGAGTATTAATAGTACTTACTTCAATAGTCTACATAGTTCCTGAGGTTTCTGGCTTGTCCTGATGAGGTTATTAAGCTTCCTCTTCCTCTGCCCTAACGGGTTCTAAATGCTCTTCATCCATCAAATCTACCTCTTCTCCATTGTAGAAGCCCTTGTCTCTGTAGTTCTGCTTGAAGAGGTTCGCAAGATGAACTTCTCTGAACACTCTCCCACTGCGCGTATGTCCAGCCTCTGTCTCACTGTCGCTATCTGAATTCCTGAACATTATCCTTTTTAAGTCCGATCGATCTACTGTATCTTCAATATGTTCTTCTCATGCAATAGCATATTGATTCTCAACTTCAAAAAATGTAAAAATTTTCCTCTTGGTCCCTTGAAGAAATATCTCTCAGCTTGGCTATATGAATCTACTCTATCAACAACAAACTTGGTGATGTACCCTCCAATGGTGCTATCAAAACAATGATCTACTGCTCTTGACACGATGTTGAAAACTCTCTTGACCTTCTTGATCAGCGCCGACATCCAAACTACAGGAGGTCTAGATCTGACCTCAAACTGGGTATCTGCCAACCTGGCTAACCACTCATATAGGTATTGATGGATTCCTCCAAAGAATATCTCGTGTGCATCAGTAAAATTATGTCTCTCCAACCAATCCTCTGTACTAATATTAGCGTTCTTGTTCTGGGCTTCAACGAAGTCCTTTTCTTTATCCTCTATCCACTTTTGAATCTTTGTCTTTGATGGAAACCACCTTGACATTCCCTCAAGAAGATTCAAGTCTCGACAATGGAACCATTTGTTGGCATAGGGTCAGACCCAAGGTTTAGATCCAAGAGCGCACCAACAAGCCCTAACTATTGGCCCTTTCGGCTACACCTATGAAGCAGCTGCAGTCTCACCCGGAGCAGCTATGGGGGGGTTGCAGGACAGAGATGTCTACAACCAAGGGAATTATCAAGTGGATCTAATACTAGAACAATACAACATGCATATATTACTTATCAACTTAGATCTACTTCGCACAACTATAGATCTGATCTAACACAACAATGCAATAATAGTATATCAATGACAAGAACAGAGCATCAATCACATGTAACACAAACTATACATGTTCCACCCTCTCTCTAGGGCTACATCCACATAACTGTGCTTTATAATATATTAAGATGAAGCATACAGTTCTGATTTGTGCTCTTAGCCAACATATCTTCTCTCTTCTTCTCTCGATCTCTCCCCTCCCTATGCACCCAGCTGCAGGGTTGATCTTCGCACCCAGCTGAAGATATTACAATACCAAAAGGCTCTCATACTTAGCTCTTCTCTCTCACACAACAACAATTACTCATGTCAATACGACTAGATCTCACCAACTCGGACCAACCCTCCTGCCTCATATAGGTTCTTATTTATACATTACAATCACTCACCGACATCCTTAGGTCAAAACCTAGGTGTCAAAACCCTAGATACCAAAACCCTAGGTGTCTAAAACCCTAGGTCAACTTGACCCGCGTTTTCAGGGCTTCGCCAGCTTATCTTTCCTTCCTTCCCATGTGGTGCTCCAAAGCATCTAACAATGGATTTTTCCACTTGTTGAGTTGTCTACGATCCTTCTTACTTGCTGACCTGTCATCCTCGATCTCCTCATCCAACGACTTTCTTTCTCAGACTTCGCTCCATCTTTTCTTCTCTTTTGCTCACTTCGACCTAGTAATAGTCACAGTGTCTTATGCGAAGTTCTCGTTTTGCATTTTCTTCCTTGATCTTTGCTTGCTTCCATAACCAAGGGCCAACAAAGGTTTCCTAAGCTAAAGAATGAAATGCAACTAATCTAGGATGCATGTGTTCGGACTAAATTAAGACAACCAAAAAGTAAACATAGAACCATCAATGCTCATATCAAGGGCCAGAGAAATAGTTCACACAAAGAAAATATAGAAACATGAATAAACAACTGCAAATAGAATAGTCTAGCATTTCAACAACCATTTATGGTTCTACGCCCACGAATTTAGACAAATATTCTCCCAAGAACAAAAATAAGAATGTAGCCATCATAAATAATAGTCTGCAGCATGAGGTACATCCTTACACAACCCAAGTGTTGACAGCAACACAAAGGAATAGTCCACAATATGTCTGACACGAGAATCAAATCTCTCAATAAAATAGCTTGGCCAAACAATATTCTCCTCATTAAAAGTTTCAGTAATAGTACATGAAATCTCCTTTTGCCAAAATCCTTTTTTCTTGGATATAATCCTCATATTTATCAGAATTCAACATGAATTTTGGCCTTCCCCCTTCCCCCATGACCTTTCATTTACAGAATTTTGTCTGTATCCCCTTCGTAATGATGAGAGAGCAAGGACAACATAAATATTTATGATTTAATACATAATATGTTGTTAGAATTCAAAATTTTCTTTTAGTGTTGGTGGGCCCTCATAGATTTCGACCATAGCGAACACTACACACCATGAAGAATGATCTAGACATGGGAACATATTTGCTATCCAATTTTAACAGTGGATCATCATGGGGTTTAGACCTCCTCTTCAACCATTTGAATTTAATTCCATTTCGTTGCTCCTCTACTACTATGATAAGTCTTGTTGTTATTGTTGTTTCATCATCTTTGATGACAGATCATCTTTGTGAAAGTAATGTTGTATATTGGTATATCATCTTGATTTGTGTCACTTGTGCCTTCATGAATTTCTTCTCTCACACGCTGCCTATCCGGGTTGCTAAGTGTGACTTTCCTTTGGCATTGGTACTTGGCACCATTTGACATGTGATAGATCAATGATCTCATAGTAACCTCGAAATAAAATATTAAAACCAAGAATTTGAACCCATAGAAATGAAACACCAAGTAATTGAGATTTCTTATAAACTTATCTAAATTCGATTCTTGGTTCCTCTATCCACGATTGATGTGTTGTGTTCTCTTGGGGATGTTGATAAAGTGTTAGATATTAATCCTAAAAAATACAAACAATTGGTGAGTAATTTCTCAAACTACACAACTAGGAAGCTATAGATCTCATAAATACCTTTCCAACGGTATATAGAATGTGCGAAACAGACACTCGAGTGAAACGTTATGGATAAAATATGGAAGGAATTATGGTAGGGTCATGTTGTTGTTTCAGATAAGTTTGTGGTAACTCCTTTTCTGTGTACCGGAGAAGTTCATGGGAACTCCTCTGGGTATGGTTTTTTTGAAAACATGTGTACATATCTCACTTCTTCCCTAGTCTTCAGGGACTCCAAAAACTAGTCTATTTTCTATGTTTTCCCTAGTTGCATGCCTATATCTTTGGAAGAAACAACAACAGGTGCAGATGCCCGACCTTTTGCTTTGCTAGAAAATGTATCTGGATTCAAACTTGGGCCAAAAATAGGGTTTCTCCCAAATCCACCTCCACTCAAAATACTCATATCATTGAACCCAATATCAATTCTGGTTGAGTACCTTATCGATGGTAATGACATCAAGTCTCCCCTTTTGCTCCTCAGCAGACCG
>CBVK0100543855.1:0-17267 GCA_900067695.1 Picea abies | reverse complement strand
CTTCCGATCTCACTTTTAAATCACACCATATCCTTCTACATTCATGCTTTGCACACTCTACTCAAGCTTTCATATCTTTGGGCTCTTGGGCCCTCCATGAGGGAGTCGGGCCTAGACCCGCTATGATACCATGTAAAAGTATTGGTTTGGAACTGATGCTCTAACACACAACATCATAGGACCCATTGTAACTGTAGACATACTAATTAAGTATGTAATTACCTTATTTTAACAATAGAGAACATCTTTAAAATATGCAACATTTTGTAAACATGTTACCAAATAAAGATAATTGAATCTAAAGATAATGAATTGTAGTGGATTAGACGACCTGGACCTAATGAGTCCTTACTGAATTTTTATCCTTTTTTTTTTCAAAGAATGAAACTTTTTTATATTCTATTAAAAATGAAGAATATACATATTTCCGTAGCTAGAGGGACTCTCCACATAACTTTTAAATACACTCTTATTGACTTACTGTCCAGTTCCACTAGATTATCATCTTTACATTCCGTTCCAGAACATGTTGTCCCTATCAATAACTCAATATGTATACAAACTCAATAAAATTTCAAGAAAGCTACAGTAAAACTTTCATTTCTTCCAGAAGCTTATTATAAAAAAATTCCTATAGAATATAAGCTCCATCTTCTAGCTACAATGCCTCCTTAGACAAACATTCTTCTTTCTCGATTAATTCTCTCAGGACATGCTTGCATAAAAACCATTCCAACTTACCAATATAAGAGAGAACCTGCGTAAGCGAGGGTGGAGATATTTGATATACATAGAAGAAGCCCCAATGACCCAGTCTATCACCATCCTTGAGTCGTTGAAAACCTAGATCTTCCTCAACTTGAGCATATCAACATGAAAGAGAAGGATCACAAGAATAAACAATTCTACTTTGTTATTGAGTTGATCCTTGGCACATACCAGATCATGAAGAAATGGGAACTAGATATAAAGAAAATATCCCATGATCTGCATCGAGGAGGGCGAGCTTGGATAGCCCCATCAAATAATCCCCAATGGACTCTTACTAGATGAGGCATAGTAGGTGATTTGGTATTTTTAACCTTGATGTCCGACTTGTATTCTCTTGTAAGTTTAACTGTTAGGCCCACCACCACTTCGCATGGGATGGAAGTGTCATTAAAAACAACATTGTTCCTTGACCACCAAATGAAATAAATATAGAAAAATGGGATGGGAAGGTGAGCTTGGGAATATTTCCTCCTTCTAGAACAAAATCTAGCTTTCAAGATCCCTGTTGGGCCCTTCAATTCTAAGTTTGAGGTATTTTTTTAATCCCTTCCATACCTGAGCTACATAGGGGCACTGAATAAAAAGATGAAAAACTGATTCTATGATGGATTTGAAATGTGAGCAATGGTTGGGGCCAACCCAACCCCTTTTCAGCCCATTGTCCCACGTTAACATTTTTTTTTCCTAGGCCAGCCAGAGCAAGATTTTTGATCTAATAGGAGTAATTTTGGCCTAGATTAAATGCCACCACCATTTTCTTTCTACTCGGAAATCATCTTCATCAATCACATGATAACCCTTCTTGGTCGAATATATCCTTCTTTTCTCATTGCCTATCCAGAAAAGGGTGTTCTCCTCATCCTCCTGGAGGAAGATGAAATTTGCTTGTAAGAGATTTGTGAACTCTTCCCAGAGAATTTATTTCTGTCCTTCTAGTTCTAGTGAGAGGATGATCACTTCCAGATAGTTATGCCAAGGTAGTATGGATCCCCAATAGTTGCATCCTTTAATCAGAAAATACCAAGTTGTGAAGTTCCTCTACCATATCATCATGGAGCTTGAAACTTTCCCCTGAATTTACCCAGGGGTCCTTTCTTGTCCTTATATTATTTTCTTTCCCCATGCACTAGGCTAGACAATTCCCAATTATCAGGTTTTCCAGTAAATCGAACTATTATGCACATTCTTCCTGGGCAATCTTATCCATCCAATAATGGATGAGCTTGAGATTTATTTAGAGACCAATACTCCAACCTAGAGCATGTCATTGTGAAAGAGCCTCCACAATCTTTTAGCTACAAGGTATTTTGAGAACCAAATAATATTTTATGCCCCATCCCCCAACTCTTTTGGCATCGACAACTTCGACCATTTCACCAATGGAATCCCACCTCTTTCCATGTTTTGATTACAAATTTCAGGTACTCCATGCCCTCATCTAAATTTTTCTTTGGGAAGGGCAATAGATATTCCAAGGCAGTTGAAGCATCCTCCTCCAATCCTTGAACCAAAAAAATAGACTTTGCACTATTGATTTGCATTCTTGATGAAATAAAAAACAAATCTAGTGTTTTCTTTAGAGCTTGGAATTTTAAAATTGTTCTGTGACTTTTTCCATGTAGGACCTTTTGGGAGCTGGTACTTGGAGATACTGACCTTGCAATCTTTGAGCTGATGTGCTCCAAACCTTCATTTTTCATCACCTTTTATGTATCTGATACCACCTCTCCTTGCTCACGCTTCCAAAATTTTGGGGATGATGAGAAGTGGGCTGGGTTTCTATTGCATTGTGCTTGGAGATGGCCTACCGCATGGCATCCAGAGCAATGAAAGGGGACACGTCAGTAATATATCCTTTGGGAAACAAATAATCCACCCCAAACAAGCTTGATTTCATCCAGCAACCTTTCATGCAAGTCCACCTCTGTTTGCAAACATGCCCAATGCCTGTCAGTCTTGGATTCCCATCCAGGTTCAAAGATAATGAATTTTTCAATTTTTTTTCCAATATCAATTAGGACCTCTTCATGCAAAAATGCTAAAGGAAAATTAGGAAGAATAGCCCAAACCTTGGAAGGAGAATGAATGTCTTGAGTTGGGTCAAATGATATGGATCATTCCTTCATGATTAGTCTCGATGCCCCCCACCCCCAAGCACAATTGAAGACTTCCATCATGTCTTCATGCTATCCCTGAGCTAATGTGTGAAAGACTGGGAAGTATCCAATCATGCCAACCTAGTTATCTTCTTTTCATGTTTTCAATGAAGTCGAGGTGACGATTTTTTCACAAAACCCTCCCATTGTTGTCCTCCCTACTAGGTTTGGGATGTCCATGATCGCCATATCATCTCCCACCACCATATTATTTCTCTCCCTTCTAACCTTCCAACACCTACCTTTCTATGGGATCACTTCTTTGCTACCTTGCGACATGGACTACTATTTTTCGTTACCTGCAGAGCCAAATACTCTACATGCAATGGGGTCTGTGAGTGGGTCGAATGAGAGCTCTTCATGCTATTTGACTCCATGATAAAGAATGATCAAGACCCATGACCTTTTCTTGATCTCCTCCCACGTATCGGGCATGAGCCTAGGTATTTTTTTGGCTGCATGAATTCAATATCATGCTAAGAGATGGGATCCAATGGATTGATGACTAACTTGTCAGCCGCCCATTTTAGTGTTTGCATGCTAGTGAGAGATCAATATCCAGTTTTCTACGCAACATTAATATTGAATGCTACAATAGGTGTCATATAGGTCGTTGGATCATATTTTTTTTAAGATCCGACGGCCTATACGAGACTTGCTGCAACATTCAATGCTGCGTAGCAGACTGGATATTGGTCGCCTAGTAGTGTATTCTACACTATGGAAATGTTAGAAATTGTAATTATTTCACTGCTCATATTTTTTCCACTGCCTTAACCGCTGAAGTTATAAAAGGTTATCACCGCCACACCGTTTCATATTTGACCGGTCGAATTTCAAAGGGGAAATTAACCATCAATGTTCTGAAAATCCAAATTCAATTTAGGAACAATGAAGGGACAAGTTAACCAACTAATTGCATCAATATATATATCTATGTAATCCTGATTTTGAATTAGAGATAAAATAGACAGAGATTTTGAGTAACACTGTGTTGAATAGGAAAATAGAGTATTGCTCTGTATTTATGCTCTGTTCTTGTTCTCATTGAGAGTTTGCAAACTCAATATTTATTTATTGTTCTAGCTTGGGTATATTTCCATGTTTGTATTTTAATTAGATTATGCATCAGAGTATTGATTTTTAGTTTATGATTCAGGGGTGGTTTACTTAAGTATTTTTTCTAGCTTACTAGTGCTGCTACTCACTACTAAAATTGTTGTTGTAGCTTACTAGTGTTGTTACTCACTGTTAAAATTGTTGTTGTAGCTTACTAGTACTGCTACTCAATGCTAAAACTATTGTTGTAGTTGTTTGTTGTTTCTTGTAGTACTCCCCTGCATCCTTTATTGTGGTATCGTAGCAAGTAATATTTCTAGTTCCTCGCTATAACTGAGTATAGTGATTTGGAATCTGATCTGAAATGGATACAAATAGTAGTTTGATTCAATCACAGATTCCATCTTTGACTGAAAGGAATTATGATTCTTGGTTTATCAAAATGAGAACAATTTTGTCTTCTCAAGATATTTGGTAGTTTGTTACAATTGGTTGTCCAGAGCCTGTTGACCAAGCAACAAAAATGGCTTTGACAAAGGTTGAGCGAGCTTTGCTGAAGGAGAACAGAAAGAAGGAAAAACAAATCCCTTGGTCTTATTCAGCAAGGCCTAAATGAAACTATATTTCTGAAGGTGTCAAGTGTTGTTTCTTCAAAGCAAGCTTTGGACACTCTTGAAACTAAATATCAAGGTGTATCCAAGGTGAAGAGTGTTAAGGTTCAAAATTTGAGAAGGGAATTTGAGAATATGAAGATGAAGGACAATGAGTTAGTTGATAGTTTCATGACTCAAGTCATGAATGTTGTGAATCAACTAAGGCGGTATGGTGAAGACCTCTCAGACAAGAGAGTAATTGAAAAAGTTCTTAGATCTTTGATAAAGATATTTGAATTCGTAGTTGTACCCATAGAATAATTTAAATATATTAGTCAAACACATATTGATGAATTAATTGGTTCTCTAATTTCTCATGAATCCAAGATGTATAGATATGATAATACATTAGAGAATGCCTTCAAATATCGGTTGCATGTTACTAGAGGCAGAGGAAGAGGAAGGTCTAGTAGCAGAGGAAGATGAGGAAGAACTACTAATCAAATAGAAAACAAAAATGATTTAGAATATGAGGAGAAGACTTAACCGAATCCTCCTAGTTGAAGGGGGAGTAGCAATAGATCCTGGCAGCAAGGAAATTAGAGGTATGATAAATATAAGGTACAATGTTATTATTGTACGAAATTTGGTCATTATGCTAACAAGTGTTGAAAGAAGCAATCATATGCTGGAAAGAAGTTTGCACACATGAAAAAGGAGTCAAAGGATGACCATAAACCTGTGTTTCTGACTTGTAATGTCACCCAGGAAAGTTCAAATGATGTTTGGTTTTTGGATAGCGGATGTAGCAATCACATGAATGGAAATAAAGACTTGTTTTCCAGTTTAGATACCAATATTCAATCTTATGTAAAGTTGGGTAATGACAGTAAGGTAAGAGTTAATGGTAAAGGTGCGATTCTTGTTTAAACTAAGAATGATGAAAGAAGAAAAATAGATGATTTTTATTATGTACTTGGTACAAAATGCAATATGCTAAGTGTTGGACAACTAATGGAGAAAAAGTATAGAGTGTTCTTCAAGAACAAGGTATGCACAATTTATGATAAGTATCAAAGTAAGTGGTTGATTGTCGTGGAAGAGATGACAAAGAATAAAATGTTTTAGAAATGATTTGACTGACTCTTTGAATGCTTATAAAGATAAAATTTTAGATGAGTCATGGTTATGGCATTTGAGATATGGCCATTTACATTTGGTAGGTCTAGATTTGTTGCAGAAGAAGCAAATGGTGAAGGGTTTTCCCAGTGTTCAACAACTAGCAAGCTCGTGTGAGAGTTGCATACTTGCAAAGCATCACAAGGATGCATTTATTTCTGGAGTTTCGTATAGGGATAAAGCTCCATTGGAACTTGTTCACACAGACTTATGTGGACCAATGTAAACACTTTTCCACTTTAAAGTCTTGAGATCAGACATAGGAGGTGAGTATATGCTAGCTGATTTCATGGAGTTTTGTCAGTCTCATGGAATCAAGAGACAATTTACTACTCGTTATACTCCACAACATAATGGAGTAGCTAAAAGGAAGAATCAAACCATTATGAATATGGCTCGAAGTATGTTGAAGGAGAAGCATATTTCGAACGAATATTGGGAAGATGCAGTTATTTGTTCAGTATATATTTTGAACATGAGTCCAACTAAGAGTGTGAAGAACAAAGTTACCCAAGAATCTTGGAGTGGTAAGAATAGCAACATATCCCATTTGCGGATTTTCGGGTGTGTATCTTATGCACATGTACCTAAAGAGATGAGAAGAAAGTTGGATGACAAAAGTGAGAAATGTGTCTTTATTGGATACAACGAGGAGTCTGAGGAATATAGACTCTATAATCTCGTGACCAAGAAGTATGTTATCAACATAGATGTTGAGTTGAAGGAATAAGATGCTTGGGATGGTAGCATTGATAAAGTTGTTTCAGAGGGGGATGAAGTATCCCATGGAGATGATGATGGAGATGAAAATGTCGTACAAGGTGGACAATTGATTCCACAGTCACATACACCTGCAACAAAAACTCTTGTAAGACAATCACCAGGATTAATCCCATCACAACTAAGAATTCCCAGAACATATGAGTGTGGTGACCCATTAGGTCATGGTGGACAACAAACATGATCATAGGTAAGTGATGAATCAAATCCTACTTTAGCTTCATTAAGAAAAAAAATTAGAGGTCATAAGACTAGAAGTTTAAGAGAATCGTGTCAGCAAAATGATGAAGTAGATCAAGTTTCAAATTCTGCATTAATTGCATATGATCCTGTAAATTTTGATGAGGCTGTTAAAAAAGAAGTTTGGGTAGAAGATATGAATGAGAAAATTGATTCCATTGAAAGGAATAACACTTGGGAACTTGTGGATTTTCTTAAAGATAAAAATTGTATTGGTGTTAAATGGATTTACAAGCCCAGGTTAAATGCTGAAGGTGAAGTTGAGAAGCACAAGGAAAGGCTTGTAGCTCAGGGGTTCAGTCAACAATCCGGTATTGATTATAATGAAACTTTTGCACCTGTAGCCAAGACTGATACAATAACAATGGTGTTAGCCATTGCTGCTCATAATAAATGGTGTATGTACCAAATAGATGTTAAGTCTACATTTTTAAATGGTTTTTTGGAAGAAGAGGTTTATGCGAAACAACCTCTAGGATACAAGATTGATGGACAAGATGCTAAGGTCTACAAGTTAAAGAAAGCATTGTATGGATTGAAACAAGCACCCAGAGTATGATACAACAAAATTTGATGAATACTTGAATAGTGAAGGATTCAACAGGAGTCTGAGTGAGCCAACTTTGTATACAAAGATAAATCGGGAAGGTAAACTCTTGATTGTATGCTTGTATGTTGATGATTTGATTTTCACCGAAAATCTTTTAGTAGACGAGTTTAAGACATCCATGAAAACTAAGTTTGAAATGACTGATTTAGGAATGATAAAATATTTTCTAGGCATTGAAGTAAATCAATCTGAATATGGTATTTTTATTTGTAAAACTAAGTATGCAAAGGACATATTGAGAAGGTTTAGGACGATGAACTGTAAACCAACAGTAACACCAATTGCAATTGGCACAAAACTTAGTAACAATGATGAGGGTTCATGTGTTGATCTGACTCTGTATAAAATATTGGTTGGAAGTCTTATGTATTTGACAACAATAAGGCCTAATATTATGTTTGCTATAATTTTGATTTCTATTATGGAGTCTCCGAAGAACACCCATTGGCAAGCTGGAAAGAGGACCCTAAGATATATTGTCGGAAAAACAAATTATGGTATTCGATAAACATCAAATTCAAATTTTGAACTAATTGGATATACTGATAGTTATTTTGCAGGTTGTACTGATGATATAAAGAGAACATTAAGATATGTGTTCAGTTTTGTATCGGGAGCAGTAGCATGTACATCAAAGAAGCAGTCCATTGTGACTTTATCTTATGTTGAGGCAGAGTATGTTGCGGTAACAACAAATGCATGTCAGACAGTGTGGATGAGAAGGATTATGACCAAGTTGTTGCATGAACAACAAGAACCAACTCAGATTTTTTGTGATAATAAATCAACCATTTCTTTGTCATGTAATCATGTTTTCCACAAGAAGATTAAGCATATTGATACAAAATATCATTTTATTCTAGAGATGATAAACAATGATGAAATTTTTGTAGAGTTTTGCAGATTTGAGGATCAATTTGCAGACATATTTACAAAACCCTTGTCAAAAGAGTTGTTTGAAATTCACAGAAAAAATATAGGGGTTTGTATGATGTAACAATATTTTCTTAAATGTTGGAACATGTTGCATCATTTTGCAATAACAAAATTTTGAATGTTGAAGGATGTAACAACAACTTGGAGTTGCAACAATTTTGTTCTAGTGAAATAATTAAGGGGGAGAATGTAAAAAATTGTAATTATTTCACCGCCCAGATTTGTGCCACCGCCTTAACCACTGAAGTTCTAAAAGGTTATCACTGCCACACCATTTCACCTTTGACCGATCGAATTTCAAAGGGGCAATGAACCATCAATGTTTTGAAAATCCAAATTCGATTTAAGAAAAGTGAAGGGGAAAGTTAACAGATTAATTGCATCAGTATATATATCTATGTAATCCTGATTTTGAAGTAGAGATGAAATAGATAGAGAGTTTGAGTAACATTGTGTTGAATTGGAAAACAAATTATTGCTCTGTATTTATGCTCTATTCTTGTTCTCATTGAGAGTTTGTAAACTCGATATTTATTTCTTGTTGTAGCTTGGGTATATTTCTATGTTTGTATTTTAATTAGAGTATGCATCAAAGTATTGATTTTTAGTTTATGATGCATGGGTGGTTTAATTAAGTATTTTTTGTAGCTTACTAGTGTTGCTACTCACTACTGAAACTGTTGTTGTAGCTTACTAGTGTTGTTACTCACTACTGAAACTATTGTTGTAGCTTACTAGGGCTGCTACTCAGTGATGAAACTTATGTTGTAGTTGTTTGTTTTTTCTTTCAGTAATCCCATGCATCCTTTAGGAAATATATCGGTCATGCCGAAGACCTCATCCCCATAATCCAATACATCATCATCCATTGTTGGCAAGCAAATCAACCTTAACTACTTATGTACCTTTGGGTCTTGTCCACCTGGCCACCTAACCGTCATGGGGAATCTTTGATCATTCCTAAGCTCTTCTAGGTGTTGAAAAGGGGGCTTTCCCCCAAGGCAACTTAAATGAGGACAACTCCAATGGCTTGGCCTCAGGCTTCAATGTAGCCAAGGGCCTGCAGAGCTCGAAAATCACTGAATTTTTATTCTATTTTTAATAGAAATGGTTTCCATTCAAGGAAAATTTTAGGGGCATTCTAAAAATTATTCGCCCAAATTCTATAGGAAAAAATTATTTTACCTAAAAAATCGCCAAAAAATTATAAAAAAATGTATAAAATACTTAGAAATTCTAATATTTTAACAAAAATATGGCCAATCATTTATAGTTGACATATAAAGGACCAGTAAGATTCACCAAGGTTTCTACATTTCAAAATAAATTTCCATCCTTAAAATTATCCCTAAGAAATTTGAAAGCTGATACTCCCTTAGATCCAATAAATGGTAGAAGCTTCTGTAACCAAAGGATTAACAAGGAAAAGAAAAATGATCCTAAAGGGTTTGGAATTTGAAAATTTTCATTTTTTCCATAGCATGTGGGGGTAATTGCATTATCACAATCAAGAATTGAGTGTAAATTCGACTAGATCATTGGTGTGCCTCACTATTTGGTAAATTTTCATAGTTATGATCATTGATGAGTCTCACCAATGGCCATTGATGATTACATTTAGACAATTACTTGTGTATGTTTTGTACATAATGGGGAAATTCCATGTCTATTTTGGAGATAGATGTTCATTAGATATCCCTACATAAGGTGATCTATGTGGTGTAGTTGACCCTATTTATTTGGTTGATCCCTTGTGATGAAAGTCAATTTATTACACTGATATATTCGGATAATGTGAATTTCACCCACATTAATATGTATTTTATTAGTGTAATATGTGGGTAATGGAAAATCCTTTATGACCTAAAATTATACTAATCCTGTCCTTTTTTGTTCGTTTTAGTTTCTCCTATAGTTGCAATGTCAGTGTAGTTTTGGTTAAACCACATTCTAAAGGAGCTTTACTAGGAGACCCTAATATGCAAGATATTCCTTGAAGAGACTCAAAATGTAGTGTGCCTAAAGAAAAAATTCTCATTGGAAAGATGAGAAAATAGGTAATGTGGCCCTAACCTAGGGTTGTAAGATTTGTTCTACAATGAAAAGGTCCAATTCCCATCCTATTAGAGAAACCAAAAAGATCATTGAATAGTCTAGTCAAAGGACATAGACCTGATGGATGGATGGATATGGATGAATATCATCCAAAATACTCATTGTAACCAAGCCAAAGGACATAGACCTGATGGATGGATGGATATCATCCAAAATACTCATTGTAACCAAGCGACACTTTACACAACTACCACTTGTTATAAGTTGAAAAAATGAAGACACAACTACCACTTGTTATAGGTTAAAAAAATGAAGTCTATACCCAAAGTGACTGGTGTCTTACTATAGCATCTATCTAATAATAAGATCCATGATATTTTTCTCTTGATATGTCAAAAATTATCTTAAGTAGTTTAAAAAATTCATTTCAACTAGACCTAACCAAGATCAACCCCTTTATCATTCTGATTCTTAGTTTTCCTATCGATGACCAAATCATATAAGATATTGAAAGAAACAACTTTTCTTTGCAATTCAACATCTATCAGATAAATTGATAAGCTTCTTGTCCATGTCTAGACATTGGCACTTCTAAGTACAAATTATCTGAAAATGTAAAAGACATATTGAAAATTTTCCCTTACGCAAATGCAAAATAAAAATGACAGCTTCACATCTTAGATGGACTTTCACCAGACTGACTAAAGATTCATTATCATCACATGCAATCTATAAATTGAAAATTGGTTTTACCATGATTGTACCAACTTTTAGCCAAATCACATGGGTAACTAAATCAGAATGAACAATGCCCCCTCTTCAAGTCTAAGGAACCTAGCATGGAAAAACTGACACTTAATACAAGAAAATTTACTTAAAACAATCTTTTAAAATCTTGTGATCCTTTAGCACAAAGAACCTAGCATGAAAAAACAGACACTTAGTACAAAAAATTTCTTAGCTTTACACAATATTTTAAAATCTTGTGATCCTTTAGCACAAAAAAAATGTATGTCTTTCCTTTACACAGATTTTTAAAATTATAATAAACCATTTCTTTTTATCCTCCTTTAAAATTAAAATAAAACACTCCACAACTTCTTTTAAAATTAAAATAAAAGACTTCTGTCTCTTTTAAAATTTAAAATAAAACACTTTGTTTTATTTCTTTTAAATTAAAATACTGAAGAATAAACATCCTTTAAAATAATAAAGACCTTTATAAAAATAAAGTAATGCAGACTCCTTCTTTGTCTTAATCATTCCACGTCTCCTTGACTTCTTGTTTTGCTAAACCTCTCCTTGACTTCCTTGTCTTGCTTGCTTAATCCTCGGGTAACCCTTTCTCAACGATTCTGTTTTTTTCCCTTTTCTTTGCAACCCCTTCTTAATCTCTCCATGTTGATCAATGATTCTTCGCTCTGCATATGCTAGGGTTTGGGAAAAAATCGACACTATCCTCAAACAACTTTTCTTTTTTGTGTCCATCCATGATTTTCTGCTAATTGGAGATGTTCCAACACACAACATCATTGGACTGTAATATATTAAAAGATAAGAATATAGTTACAAAGAAGTTAGTATAACTAACCAACTCCTTGTAACTGTAGATAGATTAATTAAGGATATAATTATTTTATTTTAACAATAAAAAACATCTTTAAAATATACAACATTTTGTAAACATATTATCCAATAAAGATAATTGAATCAAGATAATTGAATCTGAAGGTAATGAATTGAAATCGATTAGATTATTGGGACCTAATGAGTCTTGACTGAATTTCTATTTTTTTTAGAGAATAATTTTTTTATTTTTATTCTTTGACTGAATTTCTATCCTCTTTTCAGAGAATGATTTCTTTTTATATGTTCTATTAAAAATGAAGAATATACATATTTTCGTAGCCAGAGAGACTCTCTTTATCACATTCAAATACACTTTTATTAACTTACTGTCCAGTTCTACTAGATTATTATCTTTACATTTCGTTCTAGAACATGTTGTCCCTATCATTAACTCAATACATCCAGACTGAATAAAATTTCAAGAAAACTGCAATAAAAAGTTCATTTCTTCTAGAAGTTGATTATCAAAAAATTCTTATAGAATTTAAGCTCCATTTTCTAGCTATAACGCTTCCTTATAAAAACCTTCTTCTTGTTAGAGATAATGCTTAATCCCACTACTAGAGTTTAGGGATTGGATTTGGTTAGCTGGAGGAAGTTGAGATATTCTCTCAACCTCTCCCTCCAAGAGTGGAATAAGTTGGATCTTACAACACCTATTTAAGTGTTATGTATCTATGATTAATGAGTGCAATACAATCTATTATTTGTGTGTATATTGTGTCTCTCTGCTCTAATGAATTCCAAATTTCTCGATTAATTTGATTAATTCTCTGAGGACATGCTTTCACAAAAACCATTCCAACTTATCAATATAAGAGAGAACATGTGTAAGTGGGGGTGGAGATATTTGATCTGCCAGTGAACCAGTCTATCAGCAACCTCGAGTCGTCAAAAACCTGGAACTTCCTCAACTTGAGCATATCGACATGAAAGAGAAGGATCATAAGAGAAAAAAATTCTACTTTGTTATTGGATTCAGGCCCTGTCACATACCGGATGTGAAGAAATGGGAACTATATATAAAGAAAATAGCCCAGCCTACTCCGCATTGAGGAGGGTGACTTTGGTTAGCCCCATCAAAGAATCCCCAGGGGACTCCTTCTAGATGATGCATAATAGGCGATATGGTATTTTTAACCTTAATGTACGACTTGTATTCTCGTGCAAGTTTAACTGTCAGGCCTGCCACCACTTCACATGGGATGAAAGTGTCATTAAAAACATAATTGTTCCTTGACCACCAAATGAAATAAATATAGAAAAAGGGGACGGGAAGGTGAGCTTGGGAATATTTATCCTCCTTCCAGAGCAAAGGCCAGCTTTCAAGATCCTTGTTGGGCCTTCAATTCTGAGTTTGAGGTATTTTTTTATTCCCTTCCATACCTGAGCAACATTGGGGAATTGAATAAAAATATGCAAAATTGTTTCTATGTTGGATTTGCAATGTGAGCAATGGTTGGGGTCAACCCAACCCCTTTTCATCCCATTGTACCACGTTGACATTTTGTTTTCATTGGCGAGCCAGAGCAAGATTTTCGATTTAATAGGACTCTTTGTGGCTTAGATTAAATTCTATCACCATTTCCTTTCTCCCCAGAACTCATCTTCAACAATCACATGATAACCCTTCTTGGTCGAATATATACCTCTTTTCTCATTGCCTGTCCAGAAAAGGGTGTCCTCCTCGTCCTCCTGGAGGAAGATGAAATTTTTTTGTAAGATATTTGTGAACTCTTCCCAGAGAATTGCTTTCTGTCCTTCCAGTTCTAGTGAGAGTATTTTGACTTCCAGATAGTTATGCCAAGGTAGTTTGCATCCCCAATAGCTGCATCCTTTAATCAAAAAATACCAAATTGTGAAGATCATCTACCATATCGTCAGGGAGCTTGAAACCTGCCCCTAAATTGACCCATGGGTCCTTGCCTATCCTTATATTGTTTCCTTTCCCCATGCACCAAGCCAGACAGTTCCCAATGAGGATTTCCAGTGAATCAAACTATTATGCACATTCTTCCTGGGTGATCTTATCCATTCAATAATGGATGAACCTGAGATGTATTTAGAGACCAATACTCTACCCCAGAGCATGTCATTGTGAAAGAGCTTCCACAAGATTTTTGCTGCAAGGGAATTTTACAACCAAATAAGATTTTTATGCCCCATCTCCCAACTCTTTTGGCATCGCCAGCTTCGACCATTTCACCAATGGAATACCTCCTCTTTCCATCTTTTGATCACAAATCCCAGGTATTTGAGGCCCTCATCTAAATTTTTCTTTGGGAAGGGAAATAGATCTTCCAAGGCAGCTGAAGCAACCTCGTTCAATCCTTGAACCAACAAAATAGACTTTGCACTATTGATTTGCATTCTTGATGAAATACAAAACAGATCCAGTGTTTTCTTTAGAGCTTGGAATTTCGAAATCGTTCCAGGACTTTTGCCATGCAAGACCTTTTGGGAACTGCCACTTGGAGATACTGACCTTGCAATCTTTGAGCCAATGTGCTCCAAACCTTCATTTTTCACCACCTTTAATGTACCTGATATCAGCTCTCCTTGTTTGCGCTTCCAAACTTTTGGTAATGGTGGGAAGTGGGATGAGCATCTGAGTTGGCCCAATGGTTAAGAACATGTGTTATCTCTGGGGAGATCACAAGTTCAAAACCGGCGGGGTAGGGATGCTCATATTGACCTGTGAATTTTCCAATTTTGTTCCCAATTGCAAATAGGACCTCTTCATGCCAAAATGCCAGAGGCAAATTAAGAAGAATAACCCAAACCTTGGAAGGAGAATGAACGTCTTGGGTTAGGTCAAATGATATGGAGAATGAACCTCTATCCCAGGGGTCAAATGATATGGATCATTCCTTCAATACTAGGCCCGAAGACCCCCACCCTGAAGCACGATTGAAGACTTCCATCATGTCCTCGTGCTAGCGCTAAGCTAATGTGTGAAAAACTGGGCAGTATCCAATCACGCCAACCTAGTTATCTTCTAGCGAGGTTTTCAACGAAGTCGGGGTGACGGTTTTTCCACAAAACCTTCCCACTGTTGTTCTCCCTACGACCTGGACTACTATGTTTCATTTCCTGCAGAGCTGAAGACTCTACATGAAATTTACTATGTTTCGTTTCCTGCAGAGCCGAAGACTCTACATGAAATGGGGTCTGTGAGTGGGTCGAATGAGAGCTATTCATGCTATTTTCCTCCACGATAAAGAACAATCCAGACCCCTGACCTTTTCTTGAGCTCCTCCCACCTTCCAGGCACCAGCACAGGGCTTTTTGGGCTGCATGACCTCAGGATTGTGTTGAGAGATGGGATCCAACGGATTGAGGGCTGACTTGTCAGCCGTCCATTTTAGTGATTGCAAGCTAGTGGGCCATTAATATCCAGTCTGCTACTTAATATACTTAATATTGAATGCTGCAATAAGTGGTATATAAATTGTTGATATTTTTTTTTTTTATATTTGACGATCTATATGAAACCTGCAACATCATTCAATGCTCCATAACACACTGCTCTATTGACCACCTAATATGCTAAGTAGCAGGCTGGATATTGGCGGCATAGTAGTGTATTCTATATCTGGCGGTTCAAATATATCCACGATGTCGAAGACCTCATCCCCGTAATCCAATACATTATCATCCATTGCTGGCAAGCACATCCCCGTATTTTGTCCATGTCCCCCTAAGTACAAATTATGTGAAAATGTAAAAGACATCTTGAAAAAATTCCCCAACGCAGATGCAAAATAAAAATGACAGCTTTGCATCCTTACTTTTTCCTTGTGTTTGGTTCCCTGCGTCCAAATTTGGGACTCACAATTGTAAGGACAATAGATTTGTAGCCCGCACGTTTTGCACGTCGTACTATTTTAGCTGATATAATCTTGTTTTTATACTGAAAGAGAGAAGAAATAAAGAATTTTTAAAGTTCACTAGGTTAAAAATAGCTTATGGAACAGATTGTTTTTCCATCTGGCTTTTGTATTAGATCCTTTTCCTGTGAAGTTTTACAATAATCACTCTCAGCTTCTCAACAAACTCTTTGCTGAATAGATTATCCCAAGAACTAGCTGCCAGAACACCTGCATAATTTTTCCTGCTGTCTTTGAGGGCTTCACATTCTAAAATGAAATGTTTTTCTGTTTTTCTAATAAATCTGAAAGAAACGAATATCATCACAAGCTGATGCAACCTCCTCAACAGTACTAGAAGAGAAAAATTAAAACACCTGCAGATTGATAATGAGCGCATAGTAAACGAAGTTGACTGGGCGATTAAGTGACCAGTTCTCTATACATATTATAGTTGTCACTGGTATTGCGGTCTGTTTGTTGAATGTGCCTGTGATTGGTATCTTAAATTAACCTTTAAACACTCAATTGATCTCAGATGGACTAGTTATACTATTCACCAGACTGACTAAAGATTCATTATCATCACATGAAATCTATCAATTGAAAATTGCTTTTACCATGATTGTACCATCTTTTTGGCCAGATCACATGGGTAAGGGAAAATTTTTAATTTTCCATGTGCTCTAATGAATGAACATAAATTGCTTTAACCATGATTGTACCAGCTTTTGTCCAGATCACATGGGTAAGGGAAAAAATTATTTTTCAATGTGTTCTAATGAATGAACATAAAGATGGTAAATCAAATTTCAGTACATAGAAAATGTCGGCCAAATCTGACACGCAAAATCAAATCAAATGTTGTATAATCATGCATCAGGTATTGGTAAGGCCGACCAATATACGTTGTGCAAGGAAAGAACACTTAAATCACAACGAAATGACAAATGAAAACCCTAGTACTATGTAAACCTAGAAACAAACAGTTGGTGGTAGGAAGAAATTCCAAGCAAACCCATGGCCAGGACGAAGGTAAACAACAGGGATTATAAATTAGAGTATTATTACCATAAAACGAGACCCACTGCTTAAGTTGCAACAAGAAAATATAGGGAAAATAATTCCATTTCTAGCATAACAAGAAAATATAGGGAAAATAATTTCATTTATTGCATGGAGAGACCAGAACGAAATAACTCAATGAAAAGTTACACCACAAATCAATTCCACTTACCTAGTAAAATGCACACAAAAGCATGCCAATAGTTCAATTCCACTCACCTAGTAAAATGCACACAAAAGCATGTCAATAGTTGGTTGAAGATATTCTAATAAAGGGAGAAGAAATTCTAATATATATAGGCAATAGTTGAAGAAAGGAAATATA
>CBVK0100543854.1:0-17268 GCA_900067695.1 Picea abies | reverse complement strand
GCCAAAGGGTAATAAGATTTCCCTCCATAGGGTTGTAGATATTTAGGTGCACCATAAACAAGTGGTGGTTGGTTGTAAGGTTGTTGGTGTGTCATGGAACCAATCAACCCATCCGTAGCATAAGACATACAGGTTATTCCTAGCCAAATGGTGTGGGTCTAGGTGCATTGGGAAACATTGTGTATAAGTAACCTGACTGAGAATAGATGAGGTAAAACTTTTGAGCCTTGATGATGGACTCCTGCTCTATTTGAGGGAAGGTGGATGTGACATCCTTATCAATAACATAGACAAGTGATTTGAGAAACCAATCAAGACGTTGTTCTTTGGTGGTTTCCACTTTGCACAAACTACGATGCCAACAACATTCATGGATGTGATTGGCTATATGGATAGAAGTAGTTTGTTTGAAATCTGAGAGGAGTTCCAAGTCAATGTCATGATGAACTAGTAGTTTGGAAAAGGAAAAAAAGGCCTTGGCCAATGATTCAAAGGTCGCATGGGACCCTAATTTTTCATCCACATACCATTTGGCCGAGGAACCAATGAGAGTGCATTGAAACAACCTTAAGAGAATGGAATCATCCATGATGTTGTTTTAGGAGAACCATAAGTGGAAGGTCATAACATGGTTGGAGGAATCATTCCCTAGTTTTCCTTCAAACTTTGGAATATCTGAAGGTAGTTTGGTAGGCATATTGGGACAAGTGGGATCATGCAAAATGAGATCATTCCTTAGTTTTCTTAAATCAAGAATGTTAAGGGATGCCAATTATGGAATAGGGAGAGTTGGTGGAGGATTAGTTCCATCCATCGTGTGAGTAGATGGTGGACCTGTCCCTAGAGAGGGATTGAGTGGGGTTGTACGTCTCCATTGAGAAGAAGTTTGTCCCCCGCCACCTTGTGAAGGAGAACAAGTGGATGGATGGCCCTAGGATTTGGACCCAAGAAAAGTGGAACAAAGTAAAGTTGATCCCAAAATAGTATCACTCACGGGGGTGTGAGATGGTTGAGCCGATGAGTTTTCAAGACTAGGGCCTCCTCTGAGAATACGAACAAGATTTTACAACCATATGGAATGATGAGGATTCTATGGGTCCCCTATGGTGTCTGACTAGAAAAAGTGAATGTGTGCAAGTGGTGATAAGAGAAATAAATGAACAAGAGATTTATATAATTTGGACCTTCACAAGATAGTACAACTCACAATTGCATGTAATCAAATGAGCATCATACATATAGCAACTTTAAATAAGAAAACATGTGGCTAGGTGGATTGTTTCCACGTGGCGGAACAAATAAAATAAAATTCTTGTGTCCTAAAAGATGTATCATCCTTCCTCTCAAATAAAACTAGACCTTCCAAAATCACTCAATAGTGGGGTCTGAAGCCACCGAAACATGAACTAGGGAAGGATGAAATAATTAGTTATAATGAGGGGTAAAGCGTGCATATCCCAAAAGAGTTGGCGATATTTCCCAATAGCCACCCAAAATCTAATCAAGTTGCAATTGCAGCCCACAATTGCCACTTGGGTATATGTCCTAAATGTTATTCACTAGGTACCTTGGTCAAAGTGTGACATTTAAATTTTCAGCCTAAGAAATGGGTCACGGGCTAGATCCCTTCCAAGAGTTGGGTGACTCAAAGGGGGACGCACGGAACAATCAGACCTCGGCCTACAACCCTTCACAGTTATCTCCCTGCCTTATGGTGTAGGAACACTTGACTTGAAGGATTTGAAAGTTCCCTATTTTTCAACTTCTAATGTTTGAAAATGTGAGAACCAGATAACGGGGGGTTATTTGGATGCCTACCCTTGAGATCCTACCTAGACTAAAAAAATTATTTTGGCACCTCTTATGGAGGAAAACTTAGTGAGTTTTTAGAAAATATTTAGATGTGGTGGGCTGAGAGATTGGGGGTGTGAACCAATCTAGTTTTAATTAATTCGTGTGGATAATTTCCAAAAGAAGTAGTCAGATGTTTCAGAATTCCTTTGGAGAAAACCTACTTCAACCTCCACTATTCAAGGTAGAAATTATGTGAGTGAGGAGTGACTTTGTGTGTGAGAAAGTGAAAAAAGTGTAACAAGTTTTTTATAAGTTAGGTGTGAGATTGCAACATGTGGAATTCATGTGGTCTTTACAAATATTTGTTACCTAGCTTACTAAGTGTCATTGGTACAACCTTGCGGAATTTTAAAAGACCTAAAGAACTAGCATGTGAACATATAGGTCCTTACAGATCCTTTAAACTCCCTATTGTTGTTTACACTAAGAAAGATTGAAAACTATCCTAGATTGTAATCAAGTGGGCATGTATGGGCCCGTTACTTTGATCTTTAAACTTCCCTAGTGTTGTAAACTAAGAAAGCAATTTCAAGAAACTATCCTAAGTTTGAAACATGTGGGCATGTATGGGCCCTTACAACTTTAAGATGATTTCAAAAAGAAACTAAGAGGATACCCAGGTGGGATTTTTTCCTCTCCTAAATATTTTTGATAAGGGAGATGAAATGTCCCTTTAAGCACTTTTATGATTCTCAATATCACTCTAAGGTGCGAGAGAAGAGCATACTCAAGGGTCAAATTTAACTTATAGTCCCAAAGTAAGTGGTTTATATATGATAACAATAATATCAACTTAAAATTTTACAAACCAAACAAGCCGTCCATGTGGAAACCAAAGCAAAAGAGGAGAATATTTGGTTCTTTTTACCCCCTAAGTTCCTATGTTTAGGTAACCTTTCATATGGGAAAGGATTCTAAGTGGAGTGCATGTGCATTACAAAGTGCATGAAAGCAGAAATATGAAGGCTAGGGGCCTTCAAATCATCACAAAAACCCTTACAATTTTGAAAAGCTGGATATGTGTGCAGGTTACAATTTTGGCATGTGCACAGAGGGTGCACAATGTGTAGAGAAAAGAAGTCTATGGAATGCATAGTGTTAGCGAAATTTCTTTTTATAGGCGCAAAAGAATTTGGGTCTGCAAGTCACACCAGAAGCGCCTGAGCATAGCATGGAAAAAATCTCATTTTGAGGCTTCCAATCAAGCGGGCCGGTGGAATTACGATGTCAGCAGCCCGGATCCATCCATAAGAGAAGATCAACGGTCATCGAAATATCGGGGCTAGAATGTTGACCGATTTATAACGTCAAAGAAAGTGGATTTATGCTGAGACTGAATCTGGGTCATCCGATCCCATGACACATAGTGCGAGATCTAGTCGACATATCGACAGTCGGGAGTTCGAAGGGTGAAAGTCCCTCATCATCTCACATCCTGAAACCTTGAACCCTGGAGTGCCGAAAGTGCCCAGAGGCGGGCCTGCAGTATCGCTAAGCAGCCTCAGCCATTCATCCACAGGAGACACCTGACACGGGATTAGGCTCCTCACCTTTTCGCCCATCGCAACTTTGAAATACAAAAGAATAGCCTGTCATATTCCTGATGCGCGAGGTTCCGAGAGCATCCAGGACCTAGGCCCACAGCATCACCAAGTAATTTCAGGGTCGTCAGATCTGAGAGGGACTCGTGGTGCCTAATTAGGCCATCTTGATGTTTCAATCATCGCAGATATGAATAAGCAAGGATTAACTCCTTCCATTTGCGAACGCCGAAAGCATTTTGGGAATAGACACAGGGTCGCAGCCCGTGGTCACTTGGGAAATAAAGGAGCCATGAAAAAGGGGCCAAAGGTGTCGAGTCTAGTTGCTGAAAGGATCATCGTGATCTCCATGCGCCATCTGATCCGACCTTGATCCTAGTTTTCGCCTTGAGTAAATGAAGACGAGAAGGGGTGGTTGAAACCTCTCCTCAGGCATTAAGTGCAAAGTATGGATAATCTGGCAGGCGGTCTTCTCGAGAGGGTCCTTTGTACCCATTTTTCTAAAGAAGCCATGTCGAGTCTTCGACTAGCCGGAGGAACTCTGCACACGCTAGCCCAGCACTTAATGGCTCAACTACTCCTCCTATAGGAGCCATGCGCAGTTAAGGTGGCGTCTGACAAAGAATACTCGTTCGAATTCGGTTGAAAGGACACCAAGTCGTGGATGACTGAGCACGCCGCTGTTAGGTGAATTTTCTGAGTATATAGACTCAGTCTTTGTATTTTGTAAAGCATCGATGGTAGAGCGAAGCTCCCGACTGTAAAGTTTTAACAACCATTCTAGTTCTCTGGTTGTGCATCTGTATATGAGATTTCTTGTTTTATGACAAACAGTTTTCCTACTCCATCTAAGATTTCATCTCATACTAGGGAGTTCATGATCGACTGATTCGCATGAATTTTTGCAATTATGTCGTGATAAAGGATTTATCGTTGCATCGTTGTATTCTCTGGTTTTCTGTGTTTGAATGTAAGAAGATATTGCGTTTGGACACTTTCTTCCCCAGTCTGTTAGAAACCTATTGTTTATGATAGACCCGTGCACTCTTCTTATACAAGTCTTCCCCCCTACTCACCCTTATTACAACTCACTGTTTGAAGTTTATCTAAGACCTCACTTGGCCATGCATGCTCGACCTAGTTTCAGAGTTGAAATGATATTGTTCTGAGTTTACTTCCATTTGATCATCTCTTTTATAAACAAAACGTGACATTAAACTGATGGGCATCGAGCTCTGCTCTTGTAACAATCCAGGAGTGACTTCTGTCACCAACATTTCTGGTGTCGTTGCCGGGGAGGAAGTTGAAGATTTTCCCTGGGTAGAACGACATTGAGCCTCTAATTCTGAAGGTTCATCAGACATCAGAGCCCTTAAAGATTGCTACTGTGCACCTGACAACTCCACTGTGGCGACTCCATTGTTTCCACTTCACTGTTTCAGCTGTAGCTATTGTTAGCACACCTGAAAGATAACCCAGAGGAGCTTTCTCGAGAAGGTTTCAGCGGCTGCTTTCTCAGCTTGAGAAGCTTCCTGGGGTAAAGACAACGTTAAGATATAGCCTTTGATGGTGAATAAGGACCAGGCATATTTGAAGCTGCGCATCTTTTACCTGGTGATTCCATGATTCGAGGATCGATTGGTGACTCCACTGGTTTGATATGGAGAAAATTATGGATCAAAGATTTTCTTTCTGTGACTTTTCCCAGATAGTTGGGTTTCCTAATGCACTTCCTAATAGAGACCAATGGGAAGATTTCCTCCCTGAATTTCATGCAACAAGTTGGGAGGAACCAGCTGAGCATTTATTGGACTTCCATGAGGCTATTCATTGACACAATATCACACATGAGGATGTCCGGATTAATCTCTTCAGGTGTTCATTGAAGGGAGTTTCTCTTGAGTGGTGTCGATCTCTTCCCGCTGCAAGCATCCACTCTTTAATAGGTTTTCATATAGCTTTCAATTCATTTTGTAACGACTACTATCCAACTGATTGTTTGTTTGAAAATTGTTGTGAGGAGTTTTCTTCGCTTCAGGAAGCCTCTGCTGGCCCTGAAGACCAGGTCCATGATGAAGCTTTTACTATGGAGGAAAGCATTTGCCAGGAAAATATGGAGGTGTTGAATGATATTAATTGTGTTATCCCTAGAACGAAAGCATCTGACATCATATCAGATGCCTCTATTCTTTTAGATGTTCATAACAATCAACATGCCTCTTGTGGAAATTGTGAGTTTATAGAGCAAATGTGGTCCATGGTAGATGAGTCACTTGGATATCAGGTTGAAGCAGATGTTCCTAGAAGCTCTGCTCATGATGACGAAGACCCCTTTTTTTAAAAAGAAGGGTTAGTTGTGGAAGAGGTTTCTTCTCTTTTCCCCCAGGGGGTTTCTCACGATATATTTTTACCTGGGATTAAAGAGAAAAGGATTATGTATGAGTAGCCAGAAGCAGCAGGTCCCACTGTCCCTGAAACGAAATTTTTTTGACGGGATCACTGTTCTGGAGGAAGGTTATATCAATGAAGGACAACCCATTTTTGATGTATATTATAGTGATGATGAGCATCAAGCTTATCCTACATTTGATCACTATAAATATACTGAAGAGCCAGTCAGCAAGCAGAACCACCCCATGTTCCCTATTTATAATGAATACGAATCTGACCCAAGGGAGAGCCAAGAAGAGGAAAAGGAACCAGAGGAACGATTGAGCACATATTTCATTCCAGAGCCAGTCAACAAGCAGCTACCACCTGAGATCAGTGAGCCTACGTTAGTTGTCCACTCACCTATGCTTATCAAATATATTCAACCATATGTGAGCAACTCTGTAGTAGAGGAGGTTGCCTATCACCAATTTTCTGAAATTCACCACTCATTCTATGACCCTATCGGGGAATACATGGAGTGGCATGTCCTTTATTTCTTGGAGCCGCCCTATTCCATATCAACTTCATCCTGTGATAGGAATTTGAAGAGTGTAGCCATTCTGCTGTCACAATTACACCATCTGCTTGTGATCATCGACAGAAAGAAAGAGCTTCCCTTCAGGAAGTTGCTTGATTGGCTATGGTGGAAGTCTGCTTTCACCTAACCCCATGTAAAGTGTTTTATTAGTTTAGGATTGTATATAAATAAGCTCCTTTGAGCATGTATTTTTATTTTGTTGCTTTTATTTTTCGGCTTGTATTTTCAGCAGTGGAATGTTTTGAGCCTGACTCCATAGCCCAACAGCAAGGCACTGAAGCTGTGGAATGAGTTCTTAGAGCATCGCAGGGACGACTCTATCCCCCATGGAGCCTAATGTTAGTGACATTTCTTTTTCTAGGTGCAAAAGTATTCGGGTCTGCAAGTCGCACGAGAAGCGCCCAAGCGCAGCATGGAAAAAATATCGTTTTGAGGCTTCCAATCAAGCAAGTGGGTGGAATTACGATGTTAGAAGCCCAAATCCATCCATAAGAGCAGATCAACGGTCATTGGAATATCGGGGATAGCAAGTTGACCGATGTATAATGTCAAAGAAAGTGGCTTTATGCTGAGACTGAATCTGGGTCATCTGATCCCATGACACATAGTGCGAGATCTAGTTGGCATATCGGCAGTCAGGAGTTCGAAGGGTGAAAGTCCCTCATCATCTCACATCCTGAAACCCCAAACCCCGTAGTGCCGAAAGTGCCCAGAGGTGGGCCCACAGTATCGTGAAGTAGCCTTAGCCATTCATCCACAGGAGACACTTGGCGCGCGATTAGGCTCCTCACCTTTTTGCCCATCGTGACTTCGAAATACAAAAGAATAGCCTTTCATATTCTCGATGCGCGAGGGGCCAGAAGCATCCAGGACCCAGGCCCGCAACATCACCAAGTAAGTTCAGGGCCGTCAGATCTGAGAGGGATGCGTGGTGCCCAATTAGGCCATCTCGGCGTTTCTCTCATCGTAGATATGAATAAGCAAGGATTAACTCCTTCCATTTGCGAATGCCGAAAGCGTTTTGGGAATAGACACAGGGTCGCAGCCCATAGTCACTTGGGAAAGAAGGGAGCCGTGAAAAAGGGGCCAAAGGCATCGAGTCTAGTTGCTGAAAGGATCATCGTGATCTCCATACACCATCTGATCCGACCTTGATCCTGGTTTTTTCCTGGAGTAAATGAAGACGAGAACGGGTGGTTGAAACCTCTCCTTAGTCATTAAGTGCAAAGTGTGGATAATCTAGCAGGCGGTCTTCTCGAGAGGGTCCTATGCACCCATTTTTCTAAAGAAGCCATGTCGAGTCTTCGACCAGCCAGAGGAATTTTGCACACGCTAGCCCGACACTTAATGGCTCAGCTACTCCTCCTGTAGGAGCCATGCGTAGTTAAGGTGGTGTCTGACAAAGAATACCCATCCGAATTTAGTTGAAAGGACACCAAGTCGTGGATGACTGAGCACGCTGCTGTTAGGTGAATTTTCTGAGTATATAGACTCAGTCTTTGTATTTTGTAAAGCATCGATGGTAGAGAGAAGCTCCCGATTGTAAAGTTTTAACAACCATTCTAGTTCTCTGGTTGTGCATCTGTATATGAGATTTCTTGTTTTATGACAAATAGTTTTCCTACTCCATCTAATCTTTCATCTCATACTAGGGAGTTCATGATTGACTGATTCGCATGAATTGTTGCAATTATGTCATGATAAAGGATTTATCGTTGCATCATTGTATTCTCTGGTTTTCTGTGTTTGAATGTAAGAAGCTCTTGCATTTGGACGCTTTCTTCCCCAGTCTGTTAGAAACTTGTTGTTTATGACAGACCCGTGCACTCTTCTTATACAAGTATTCCCCCCTACTCACCCTTATTACAAATCACTGTTTGAAGTTTATCTAAGACCTCACTTGCGCATGCATGCCCAACCTAGTTTCAGAGTTGAAACGATATTGTTTTGAGTTTACTTCCATTTGATCATCTCTTTTATAAAAAAAATGTGACATTAAACTGATGGGCATCAGGCTCTGCTCCTACTGTAATCTAGGAGTGACTTCCGTCGCCAACACACAGTGTGTAGAGTGCACGTCCGAGGGAAGGAAAATTCGTGCACTTCTTGTCATGCATCGGGGGAGAAATGTTTGAGTGAAATACTCCTCCTCCAACTCTAAATTTTTCCTTTGACATGTTGGGCTAGGCTAGTTTTGGTACCTGCAATACAAATTGATTAAAAATAAGTGCTCTCTAAGCCCAAATAGGGTGAAATTTGATACCTATCCCCAATATGGTCCCCCATATGTTGGGTTGGTTTTTTCACTTGGGTGAGAAAAACAACAACACATGCATGAATAGTTGGGGCTACTAGACAAGACAAAAGTTTGTGAGTGGGATAAACAAGCCAAATACATGTATAAACAAAGAAATAAACTAAAACAACTAAGAAATAAAAGTTAGAAAGCATGAGAAACTTAGAACCATAAAAATGAACCAATGACCAACATAATTCTACGAATGGATCAATAGATTAGTAGGGAAAACATCGTAGACAAAAATGAGTACTTATGAGTCCCCTCTTCCTCCTTGGGAGGGATCTTGAGTTTCCTAATGGAGATCTCTTCTTAGAATTGAAGAAAAATGGAAAATGGTGAAGAACAACAATGCCTATTCCCTCAAGAGGTGAGTGGAATGTCTATTACAATGATGCTTGAATGCTCCAAAGAGAAAAGAGGATTCTCAAGGGAGAATTGAGGCAGTATAACAATACTATGAAGATCTTGGTTTCTTAGTGCACCGATGGCTCTTATTTATAGAATTTATTCAAGAAAAAATCTAATTGGTTCTTGGTGTGAACAAGGGGCCTTTTAGGTCACCCTCTAGTCCTTGACCAATCCCCCATTCAGATTTCGCTCAAATATGAAGGTAAAATTAGGTTGGGAGTTAGTCCATAAGTGGTTGGGGGGGCGAAAAGAACCATAAATGCGTCGTTCATAGAAGTGCATGGATTTTCTCATACACAATCACAGATTTGGCACATTGTACACTCTGAGGGCTTTGTTGGCCCACACACCGTGCACATGCTTCCTTTGGTGAATTTGCGCATGCCAATTTTTTCCCAATTGTATAGTTTTTTTCTTTTTGACATGCATTTTAGTGTTGCAGGTGAACTACTTGTTGTTGGCATTGCTGTGCTTCTGTAACCATTTGCGTGCAATGTTTCAGATGATATTTCAGTGATAACATAATGCTAATGGGAGACCCTTTCTCTCTTATTTATACTCTCCAAGCAACTTCCTCTAGAAGTATCCACTTAACCACTTTGTCCACTTAGCTACTTTTTCCACTTAGCCACTTTGTCCACTTAGATACTTTTTCCACTTAGCCACTTAGCCACTTTGTCCACTTAACCATTTTATCCATAAATAGTAAACTCTCCACTTATAGTTGCAACTAATTTATTTTTATTTTTTTCTTGTTGCAACCACTTAACCCATGACTTACCACTTTTAATGGTCAACTTCTTCTAGGAGCTTATAGAATAATTTGACTTCTTTCACCTCCTAGGGGCTTCTAGATAAATCATGAGGGTTCTCCAACTTCACATGGCCATAACTCTCTAGCCGTGAGGAGTTATGTGATGTTCCACATTGTTAGTATAAGAAGTCTCACCTAGACTGCTATAGGTGTGATCCTAATACACATAAGGAAACTTTTAGGTTTGTAAAATATAAGAGTTTTAGTTCAATGTGTAACGAATGGGTGAGAAACTCAATTTAAAACATCAACACAAAAAAATAAAAAAATATACAACAACAAGAAAGGTTTGAATAGTCTCAGACCAATATTTATAATATAAATGGAAATATGGAAGACTTAGCAAAAAATGTAAAATACATGCATCATGTTACATTAGGTAATTTTGAAACACATATAGTAGAAATCTCATCAAGTAGGAACCTCCTAATCAACAAGAGAGTACTTTGATAACCCTTGCACCATTTAAAAAATAGTAAATAATTCACCGCATAAGCAACAAGCACTAGGATGAATCCTTCATCAATAGCTAGCATCAAAGTAAGATTGAAACACAAATATGATAGTAGGAGAAGAAACAGATCATTAACTATTCAAGATTTTTAAAACTGATATATATAGTCTGGAAAACTCTGTTACAGCTGAGAATAAAGAAAGAAATCCCAATATATGACCACTTGAACCCTCTAATGCAGTTAAATCACACTTTAAATAGAAAATTACATTCAAATTATTCCTATAACTCGCTACCTAGATCCTACATAGGATCTTGTGCCTTAGAGAGGCCTGGACATAAGAAATAAACAAAAAGTCTAACAAAATGATATATTCTAGGAAGTTGTTGGCAACATTGAATATGTTAATGTGAATGCACCTGCAAAGATAATATCTAGCTAGGAAAAATACATACACAGTTTGCAGAGGAATGAGAAAGGAGAGAAACAAGAGAGAAAGAATGTAAAATTTTTATTAACCAAATGAATGAATGATAATTTACACATGATATACTATGTATAAATCAACTAATGTGCACTGGAGGAGAACCAATGCACCATAGTGGTGGTCTAGAGTGATATGGACACACACCGATAGTTACGGGAGTAAACTGTCACCTAGTCTCAGTTAACTAGTCTCTCAGTATTTAGTTAATTGACTTGAATAGAGTGAAGTGAGGAGGAGATCACGGAATCATGGGTAATGCACTAGTCTAGTGATAATCCAAAGGACAATGTGCATTATATGTTGATGATCCCAATGATTCATGGTGATGATACCAATGTGGCATCTAGTTTGGTCTATCTCTTTGATTGTGGTGTATGAGCAACATTTGGCTAAAAGCCTGATGCAGCTAGGAAAAAAACCCAATCTATATTGGTCTTCTTCAAATATTATAACACTATAATTTTGATCATACAAAAATGAAAAACACTGGTATCCACTTGCTTAGACTTGGACTGAACTCTATTTGACATCTTCCCAAGGATTATGGATAGATAGAAGGGTAGATTCAAGGGTTCTTTTCCAATAAAGTGCATTAATAGCCTAAAATGGTATTGATAGACCATATTAAACCTACCTTCACAAGTAAAATACCTTTGAATGAATCTCATCATTTTATCAAAATTCTCCATCATATGATTTATTGCTACTTCGTTGGATACGTTATCTTCTTGATATTCCAGTTTTAAGAATTCCTTAGAAAATGAAGAATTTAGGGTCATGGCCTTAAACCAACTTTCTCCATGAATTGGTATCTATGTGGCTTTAGAAATAGACTATTATGAAACCTAAAACTCCAGTGTACCAACTTTAATCTTTTTCCCACTGAAATTTAGTGCAAACTACTTGGAAACCTCATGATGTCCTCTTTGCATATTTTCACAAAAAGCCAAGAAACCCACTCTCTGAAATGCCTCTTTGGAAAATGGGTCTAAGTTTATTAGTTGCAGGTCATGGGGCTCAGACCTTACAGTATCTCCTCCTTTATGAATTTTATTACCTTGTTGAATGTCCATGAAAACTTATTCTAAACCCTCCTTCTACTGATAGAGGTTGCTACTAGATATTGTAATGGAAACTTGATGAAATTAGGGTTTACTGCTTAATTGTAAGAATAAGGGTTTGCTAGAAAAATGATTTTTTTTAAATCAATAGTACAAAAATTGAAAGAGAGTAAAGCTGAGAAATGGAGGTAAATATAACAACCTAAAACTAAAAGAAACCTCTGAAAGAAAAAAATTCATGCGACTGTTTAAAACAAAGGGTTTGCAACATGATTTATCAATTTGCAACAACGGATTTTAGTATAGGGATTTCATCAGAAAGATTTGCAAATTCACAGGTCTAGAAAGGAAAACTATTTTGAATGAGATGATACTTTTAGACCTGGGTGAAAGAACAATCAGCGAGGGTTTTATCAAATGAGAAAAAAAAGGGTTCGTAGCGTATTCAATTCACAACACATACAATGAATACAGTTCATAGCACTAACATGAATTTGTAGCAGATAGGGTCATGGCAATAAGAAATGGTTGCAACTGATGTTTTGATATGAAAACAAGAATCTTGGGTCTGCATCAATGCTTTAATATACACGGACTGTAGAAATTGACCAAGTAAAAGGAGTTTGCAGTGAGAATCATATGAAACAGTTTGCAGCAATTAGGGCTTGATGGTAATCAATCTTTAGGTAGGTGAATTAGACATCAATCATAGTACATGTATATAGGGCTCACTCCTTGTTGCAGAAAACACAAAACAATCAATCTTTAATAATGTTCATCCACCATCAACATGCTACAAAAAATTGGTATCACCAAGAGTCTGCAGCAAAAATCAATCTGCAACAACAATCAGTTTGCAACGCAATTCAATTTGCAGCGAGCTAGAACAATCTGTAGCACATTCTCTGCAAAAGGAAATGAAGATAGAAAATGATAAACCCTCCTTTTGAAAACAACCCTTTAGAGCTTGTTGATGATGTGATGGCGCTGAAAACAAGAAAACCAAATTCCACATTTCCAAAACATGATGATATTCCATTTAGTGCAAGATGTAGTTTCTTGATTCTCTACGAACTTTTAGGAGATTTTGCAGCATATGATTTGACACATGACATGACTCCCAAACAGTTAAATATGACATGAAAATCCATTGTACACCCTTTTGGGACATAACACTTAATTATGATGACCATTAAAACAAATATATATAGCCAATACTTTCCCTTTGTTCTAATGATGACAACCACCATCATGACCCCACGAACTTCCTAAATAGACTCTAATAATCTTTCATGACTTAAGACATAATCAAAACATGATTTATGGACATAAGACATGAATAAAAAACCTTTAATAACCTAACCCTATGACTCAAACCTAGAAGCTTATATGGATTTCTCATATAAGAAGGACTGACGATATGACTAAAAAATATCAATGGTCTCCTTCAGTGACTAAGCTAATCAAATTTTAAAAATTTGAAATATTTTGACCCCTATACATCCTATGTGCTAACACACATATCACCAGAAACAACATGACATATACTATCCATATGGAATAGTTTCTCCTGCAATTCAATTATCTTCATTAAATTATTCCTTATTCAAACTTGGGTTCCCTAACCACACTGTTGGGCTACTCAACCACCTAACCATTTGGACTTCAAAAAGCATATTCCCATTATGGATTTCACCATAAGAGGACCACTTTGGAGTTTATCCATTTGGTTCTTCCTATCAACCATGACATGATATCAATGATATAACTCCCTTTAATATCAACACATCATTATTACACCACTTGACATCAACCCTTTGAAAACAATTATGTCAATGACCATATAACCAATATATAAATGATACAAACACATCACTATGAAAATAATTGACATCAATCCTTTGATATGAATGACAACATAGTACAACATTTATCTGATGCATACTTAGTTCTATACACCCATTTACATATGACAATTTTTCTTCCATACATAAGAAGTATAATATCCCAAGTATCATTTTCCATGATTAAAGAGAAATACTCTTCATTCATTTTTGTGTCCAAATATGGATGAACTAAATATTATGCAAATGTTTTTGGATTACGAGTCTCTGAAAATTGATCCAAAAGAGAAGAGGCTCTCTATAACTATAAATGTGTCTGACAATGATCTAAAGGATCATCAGAAATATCACCAACTGCTTCCTGAGTAGAACGGGCCCATATAGAAAGTTGTGGTGCTAGTGAAATTTCATGGTTAATGGACTCATTTGGAGGAAGGTGAGTATATGGAGGTGGATATTTTTCCTCAATGTCATCATTTGAAAAAGAAGAAACCAAAATAGGAATAGAAGATGGCACAAATGTCGAAGATGAGTCGTAGGGCAAAGAAGGCACAAACGTTGAATTAGGATCACAGGCCAAGATATTTTCATCAAATCTAACCTCTTTTTTAAAGATTATTTTATTAGAATGAGATTGAAGAATTCTATAACCTTTGACATCTTCAGAATATCGAACAAAAATCCATTTCTCGCTTTTAGGCTACAAATCTTTGCTTTTCTCATTAGGAATGTGAGCCCATGCTACACTACCAAATATATAGAAGTGGATTGCATATAGCTTAATTTTATTCCATGCTTCTTTCATTGTTATATTTTTAAGAGCCTTTGTAGGAGTGCGATTTACTATCTAATTTGCACAATTGATGGCTTTCACCCAATACTGGAAACTTAATCCCTTAGATTGGATCACAGAATTATCCATTTGTTTTAATGTGCAATTATTTCTCTCAGCAACACCATTGTTTTTGTGGTGTATATGGAACAATTTGTTTCATTTGGATTCCCTATGTAGTGTAGTAACTTGTAAACATATTGTTCACATATTTTTCTCCATTATCTATTCCTAACATTTGAAGTTGATGTCCATATTGTTTTTCTACAAGGGTCGCCTTCTAGTCCAAAATTTTTTCAAACATTTCTCTCTTAAGTTTTAATAAGTAAACCCAAGTGTGTTTGGAGAAGTCATCAATGGAGGTTAATAAATACTTGCACTCAGAGAAAGAAGAAGAAATCAGACCACAAAAATCACTGTGAACAAGTTTCAAATAGGTCAAGGCATGCCAAGAGGTATTTTTGTCAAAACTGTCCCAATGATGTTTGTCGAGAACACAACTGGCACAAACACCATCTCTACAAGAAACAAGAGGAAAACTAATCACCATGTGTTTATTACATAGTTGTTGCAATGAGAAATAGTTTAGATGACCAAATTGCTCATGCCAATTTTTTCTCAAGTCATCACTATGAGAAACAAAAACTGATGGAAAATATGATGACCCAAAGTTTTCAAAATTGTACAACCTAGTAATATCGTCAACAATTTCAGTTACAAGGACATGCTTAGGATATTTTAGATCCTTGATTACAACTTGGTGAGGTGAAATATCTATAATTTTATCTTCACCTAAATTATATTCCTGATTCATAGGTTTGTTTCAAGCATGTTTGGATCCCATTTCCCGATGATGGGTGTGGGAGGGATTCCCCCCCCTAGTGGGATATTCGAGGGCAGCACTCCCAAAGTGAAATTTTGGGAAACAATGCCTTGTAAAATATTGTAATTTCATAGTCAATCTGGGACATTCATTATAAGGTCACAGATCTGATGGTAGAAGTTATGTTAGGGTTTTTTTCCATACAAGGAAACTCTCTTTTACAATAAATTGTATTTTGACTATGTATGTGAGTGAATATTGTATTCTGAGAGAGGATATTGTTAGAGAAAGAAGAGGAAGTTACAACGGGCATGTTGCAAGTTATATCCTTTCATTTTGTTGGATATTAAAAGTAAGGACCTGGAAATTTCTCTGGTGGACATAGCCCACACTGGGTGAACCACATATATATATGTCTCTACTGTATTGTGTATATTCTGTGTTTTATTTATGCATTTGTTTTATTTCATTTCTCTGATATCTTATTTTTCTAGAAGAATCAATATTGATGTTGTGCTTCTTCATAAATGCTTCTAAAGATTCCATCTTCTTAAAACATTTGGACTCCACATGACCATCTTTCCCACAAAAGTTTCAATGTCTGTCATTCTTCTTACTTTTGGATTTTTCTCCTTTGTCACCATTAGGAGTAAAAGTTGGATGAGAGGGTTTGGAATGATTATCTTCCTTGTTGTTTTGGAGAGGATGTTACTTCTTTGGATTCTTTCATTTATCTTTCCATTAGGCCGTTAATTATTTATTGGAGGTACCTAAAGTGTTGATCACTCCATGTTGCACAAGTTTATCTTTCTATTTAATAAAATAATAATAGAAAGACTCAAGTGTGGGATCTTTATAGGCATTGGCTAGAGTGTCTCTTGTGGCATAAAAGGTAGATATAAAGACAAAATATGCACTATAAAGCTTATAAATAATAATATATATGAATCAATATTCCTTCATATATATTTTGTAGTCTATACATAAAAGTATAAGAGTTTTAAACTTAGATAAATAATCTTCAATGCAAGGGAAATATTAGCACAACTATCCCCATAAGGAAACTTGTGTTGATCCATTGACATACTCAACACATGATTATTGTCCCAGAATTGGCTAGTATAATTTTTCATTATGCTAGATAACTTCTCTAACTGATCGATGATCTTGACTTGATTGATGACATACCATTGTATGTGTTCTCATTCCACAACAATTATTTTTTCCCACCTCATTCTGATACTTGTTGGTCACTCTCTGCAAACTAGATGACACTTCATATATTGACAAAAATTATATGGGAGAGAGGAGAGTCGGTAATAAGAGATCAACCATTGAATAGTTCAATTTATCCCACACCTGATTGCAATGCTCCCATTCTTCTTTCACTCTGTCTCTCAACTCTTCCATAATATTCACCTAGTTCCTGGCAACCGAATGCATCTAAACTAACTGTTCATCAGGCACCTTTTTCCTTTTTCACCTCTTGGATGAACTTGACTCTATCTTGTGCACCATTTTATTTCGCATCCCACTGAGCTACTTCCTTTGTTGTAGGAAAATCCCCCCGCGGACAGGTGAATTCCCTCTTGGATCTTAGACCCCTATGACCAAGATAGAAAGGTGGTAACTTTGGGTATTGACATTCCTTTAGAATAAGATAAATTAATCAAAGAAGAAAGAGAAGAAGGTATGAGTACCTTTTATGAAGTTTGTCCTCACTCGATCCAGGTTGATCTTTATCTCCAAGATCTTCAATAGGTCCTATAATCTAATGAGCAACAAAAAAAAAGCATACTTCCTATCCTACCATGATTAGCTTCATAATAGATCTATCCAAATGAACAAGTTCATGAAACATACACAAACTTGAAGGAAA
>CBVK0100543853.1:0-17269 GCA_900067695.1 Picea abies | reverse complement strand
GTATGTGTATGATTGCTCATTTGTTCATTGTTTATTTACTCTGCAATTAATGGATTATAATGCTACATTGATATAACACTTGCATTATATGGTTAAAAAAGATTAAATTGCTATATTACTGATTCATCCATCCTCTCAGTAATCCAATAGAAAGTACTTTAAAAGATTTATGCATTTAGGATTTTGTTCTGTACCAATATTACAATATTACACTTCATCTAATTTTGGTTGTGCATAGGGTTTTATAGCAATATCATTCTAATCAAAAATCATTTCTGAAGGTACCAAACACTTAGGAATTTGATTGTTTTTTAATAATAACATTTTATTATTCACAATCATATTTTGAAATTGTCCTTTTGTTTGATTTCATTTTGCAACTAGTACTTATCACTCTGATATTCTTGATCGATGTGTGTTACAGAGAACTCTTCTATCATTTCCAAAAACTGTTTTATTTGTTGATCATCCTCAAAATCTTGCCAATATTCAACATTGTCAGGAATAGAAGGTATATGTCTTATTTCTATTTCATATTTTAGTTTTGGAACACTAGGTGTCTAAATCTACTAGCTGCAACTGCTAAGGAATCTTCTTGTTGATTATGAATTCTTGGTATGGAATGAATATTAAAGGATAGAAAGAAGTTTTCAATTAGATCCCATAGAAAATTTCTGTAATCTCTCATCCTAGGGGTGTTTTTATTGATATTTTTTTTAACCTATTTGACGATCAATTCGACATCACCATAAACTACCAAATGTTTAATTTTCATTTTTCTTTCTATTTCCAAACCCAAAAGCAAAGCTTCCTACTCACAAACATTATTTGTAGAATAAGTCTCAAACTGCAACCTAAAAGAGAATTGAATAGTTTTACTACCTAAAGGTGAAACAAACAAGACACCAAATCTAGATCCTTCCCAAGAGGAAGCTCTATCAAAGTACATTTTCCACATTCCCTCTTCAGGCTTATTTTCATCCAAATAATTATTTACATTTTCTATACACATTTCAGATTTAGTAATTACAAATAAAGTACAGGATCCCAAGTCTTTATCTTCACAAATAATAGGATAGTTTTTGGGATGTTTTGGATCACTAACCATGTATGCCATTTTTTTCTCTATATAGTCTTCTAAATTCACCTCCAAAAATTGGGATAGTTGCATAAGTCATGTGTAATTGTAATGATCCACCCAATTTCACACGAAATTATCTTGACAATAACATACCATAATTAGGAGGTGCATTAACAATAACTACATCCATCATTACACTTTTTACTGGAATTTGTGCAAGATTGATTACTAGGTCATTAATCATTCCTAAACATTTAAATTTCCTAGAATCAAATGAATAAAGATCTTGGTAAGGTCTAGTTATTTCTAGTCCTAATTTTTCCATAATTGATTTTGGCATAAGGTTATGCGATGCTCTTGAATCAAGCATACAATTGTATAAAAAATGATCATGAACATTCAAAGTGACATAACATGGTATTATTGAATCTCCTCTTTCTTCAATATGTGGACCAAACATTATAGTAGGGCGTTCCTCTTGTAAATTAATTGTATCAGCTTGTATTGTAGAAAATGAACAATAAACAATTTTTGAAATTTGTTTATGGTTCAAAGGATTCTTTGCTAATTCAATTAAAGGAATAGGGATTTTAATCTTATTTAGATCATATTCTAAATTAAAGGTATTGTTAAGCTTTTCTAATTCCCTTTGTTCACCTTCTATTCTTTTAGTAGACAATTGATTAGTTTTTTGATTAAAGGTAGAAGCCTCTTTAGATTTATCCTTTGTAATAACTTTCTTAGGTTGATTTTGTTCATTTGCTTTGTTTGCACTCTATCTGGGCCTAAGATCATGTTTTTATGCAGTTCAACTTGTAATAAATGTGAGAAAATCCTATATTGATACGATTGTATATCTATTGGATTGTGATTATCCTTTTCATTAAGATTTAGGATTTCTCATATTCATCTTGGGTCACATATGTTTATAAAATTTCATCTTTTAAATTATTCATTTCTTCATCAACATCTTCAAGTTCTCCTTCTTCAATAATATCATCTAACACATTCTCATTTTTTAAAGGAGCTTGAATGAACTGTTCATTATTTCGATTCTCACTTTTAATAAATTGAGGAGGATTGTTAAATTATCTTCTAAATTGATTTGGATTCCTATCTTCCTTAGGCTTTCTTCTTTCAACTTCCATCCTGGATAATTTATTGGACACGTCTTTAATGATTTTGGACATCTCTTCAATTTTACTATCCTGAATATTTTTGGATGTTCCTAATGGTCCAATCTATTCTTTTCGTTTTCTATATTCTCTTACACCAGTTTCAATTTTAATTTTAGTATTTCTTGAAGCAATCATATTAGATTCAATTTCCACTACATCATCTTGCATTTTTTTAAAGTTGTGGATCTCCTTTCTCTCAGCAATAAGGAAAAATCAGGATAAAAGGAACCTGTAAAAGTAACTTTTGTAGTTGTTTGTGAAGGTTTAACATTTGCTGGGATTTTAATAAACCGTTTTAATAAGATCCGAGACATATTCATTAACTTTCTTTTTTAAACTTCCAAAACTTAGTTAAATAATAAAAATGGTCCTTCTTCTCTCCCCACTACCTAAGGAAAGCATTTCTAATGCATCCCAAGAATCTAAAGTATTTGTAGGATGTCCCTTAAACCAGATTGTCACCCCCCCTTCAAATGTTTGGATGAATAGCCTCATATATAAATCCTCATGTTCAAGTCCAAAATTTATAGAAAACTCATCAAAAAAGGATAGGTGTTCAAATACTATAATTTCACTTTCTCCATTAAATTTTGGCAACTTTTCACATAATTATCACGACAATCATGCAAATTACTAGGAAGCTTCAAAGGGGCATATCTAGCAATGAAATTATTGAAAACTCTTGGTGGAAGAGGAGGGGGTGGTTGTTGCAGTTGTGGTATTTTCCATGCCATATCTAGGTAATTAAGTATCACCTGAGAATTCTCAAGAGCAAGGGGATTGATACAAGTCTTGAAAGACTCTTCTTCTTCAAGAGGTAATTCTAAAATTTCCTTTTTATGACTTAAGAAGGAAACTTCTGGGATGTAGAACAAACATGGAAATTTTCAAGAGATTCATTTGGGGAAAGTTTTGGAAAATTCTCAAGTGACTCTTTAGGAGAAATGAATGGAGAATTTTTAGTGGAATGAATTTGGAAAACTACAGTAGAGTCTTTAAGAGAAAGTTCATTATAATTTTCAGGGAAAATTTGAATGGAGTATGCTGTGGATACTTTCAAAGGTGATTTTGGAGAACTTGGAAGGGGTTACTTAGGAGATGAAAGTAGACATGGATATGAAGAGTTTGTAGGATATTTTATTGAGGAATCCTTTGGATAAATAAGAGATTTTCCTTTTGATTTAGGAGTAATGGAAGTTGAAGGCTTAGAAGTGGAATGGATGGTAGGGGGAGTAGTGGTTCTATATTTAGTATTTTTCTTCAACAATAGTATTTTAGGATTAGTTATTGGTTTTATTTTCTTAGGATCTGGGTGAACCCTTGTATTTTTATTTCCTAATGCCATGATTTAAAATATGGAGTCGCCATGTGAATGATTTAATCCTTTCCAACACTTTTTCACCATCAATGAGTAGGTTTTACTATCGTCTTTCCTAGGGAAAATAGATTCTTAAATTTAATCCCCGATAATGGCGCCAAAAATATGTTGTTCCTAAGATTGCTTTAAGATAGGGAACAATGTCAAGGCATCTCGATACAGTTTATAAAATATTTTTCAAAAACTTTTAATCTAAGATTTTAATAATTGATTACTAGAAATAAAAGAGGCCTGATTTCATTCATTAAGTTAGTTCAAATTTAATAGCATGAAAAGTAGAACCGAGATAAACAAAATTGAAACAAGAAGCAATGTATGTAGTAAAGACAAATATTACTTATTTTTCTATAGAATAAATAACAATTAATCTTATTTTTGTTATGAAACTGCTTGATAATCTAAAACAAAGAATTCATTTAAATAATAAATGCAATTGAACCAAAATATAGGTCATATTTCACTTACAATAAAATAGAGGAAGTATATACTTAGATTTATGCCTTTGAATGGTTGCTACACTAGAGGTTGTACCAAATTACAACACTTATAACACATATATTAATGGAAGAGAATGATTGATGAAAAAAATGACAACATGAAACGGGAAAAACATAAACTCAAGAGATGAAATATAAGAATCTCTTTCTCTTCTGTGAATGATAGTATTTATTAAAAACTTTATTCTTCATGGGCCAAAAGTCCTCCCTTTTACAGTAATTTTGAATTGATATTTATACAGAGTGATCATAACAAATATTGTTATTTGATCCTATTTTTTGGATTTTCAAATATTATAATATCTTTGAATTCTAAAAATGGATTGATTAGATCAGATGATCTTCGTATATATTCAATTGTTGAAGTGAAACCTCCTCGTTTTATTGATTGGATGCCCCAAATTAAAATCCATGGTTATCGTGACACAAAAACCATTGGATCATACCCAATATGCCATCATGACCGTTGATCTATGATCTGATTAATCCCACATTCACCGGGGGATTCATTTTACAAGGCTATATAAAGCGACGAATTTTATAATTGGTTTGAAGTTAAGTGAACATGCTCTAGAATCCCATGCCCAATGTAACCTTTTAGAAGTGGGTGCATGCTTTACCGGATTGGCCTTACATTGATGCACATACAAAAATGATAATTATCCTGATTCCTGGTGATCCGACATGACGTGGCACTACTAAAATCAGTTTGGTCCCACGAACACGTGGCGACCTCTCGTTGGTCCCTGTTTTCATTGACATAACAAAAAGATATACCCTGCATAAGCCATACCTGATGTATGTTCCTTGTATGTGGAAAATTCCATGTGTACACGTGGTAGGCGCTGATTGGCACTGACATATGGTATGTTGGAAAGCCATGTATTAATGCTAATGCATCGCAAAATCAGGATGCCATGAGGTAAAGAACTTCCCAAACTCAGAAACTCCTGTAGTCTGCGGTCTATGATAATGAGAACCGTAGATCTTAGTCTGATATCCACCATTGGATATCCACAAATGGACACAATGATGTTATGATGAAATCATTTGGACATGTGGCTACTCCATACTGGTCCATGATGGCATTGAGGTGGAAAAACTACATGACACGTGTCACCCAGTTTTGGGGTGTTGACCTGTGTCTTTGGAGGTATCCAGGTGTACATGTGGCATTCACTGATTAGAGACAAATGTATATTATTTGGCATGGTGACATCAAAGCCAACATACCTAGGCATCGAGACATTGAGACTTTAGCATTTGTCAACACTAGAATCTCCTGAGGTTTCTGGTCCGGTGATCCAACATGATGTCATTGCTAATGTCATCTATTGGTCACATGGATTTTTGGAAACCTTCTATTGGTACATGCTGGCTCTACAATGGCTGGATTTATTAATTGTTGAATAGTCGGGGGGGGTGGGTGTTGGGGGGGCGCAATCCATTGTGGGTCGTTGACTATTTTGGCTTTTTAGATCTACACTCCACATTAGTTGAAATGTCCCCGCAGAAACATAGACTTTTGTTACTTTAAAACACTATCTTCTATAAAGTTTAAATAAATATATTCAATTAAAACTTAATAAAAATATATAATTATTATAATAATAAATTCAAAACTAATATATAATTAATTAAAGATATAATATAATGTATTGAAAATATTTTATCTATTGTAGCTAACTACAACTACAACTATATAAGATCTAATCTAACAAATTAAAATCTAAGAAAAATCTAAAAGTAAAATTAATAAATCACACTAAGTTGATCACAAATCTAATTAAAATTAGGTTAATCTTATAACTAACATTAGTAAAAAAATTAAACTAAATATACAAAAAATCTAAAAACTAATATAAAAACTAAACTAACACAAAGTAAAAATGAAAATTAATCTAAAAATTTAAATTTAAGTCAAAATCTATACTAAACAAGAAAAGTTAAGAAACAAGCTAATATAAGACTCAAAATGCCTATTCTAATAAAAAAATTGAATTTTATTTAAAATTTTAACCATCTTACAAAAGACTCCACGATCAAAAGACTCCACTGGAGAATGAGCTTTGTTGAAAGAAAAATGAAAAGATGGTATGAAAATACCATGTTTCAAGTCACAAGTTTTTTCAAAGAACTTATATTCTTTTTCATTAGTTCTTTCTTGTATTTTCCATTATGCGTGAAAATAATTATCATGCCCATTTTCCAATCCCAAATGACCAATCTTCTAATTCTGTAATAATAAAGCTAATTTACCACCTCCTGAAATCACTGTTCCACCCTTTAATCAATTCACTAAAGTTTAGTATAAGATTAGGTAAGGTTATAAACCTATGAAATTTCCATTTGTCCTTCAAGATTGTCCTTCCAATTTTTTAGAGTACCTTCCTAAGTTTAATGGAGAAGACCATGTTACAACATAAAAACATATGGAATCTTTTGAAAGGTTTACATATCCTTTTGAAATCATGCATGAGGATGTGTTTATGAGAACATTCTGCCAGTCTTAACATGGAGAATCTAGGCTATGGTTTAGAAATTTTGAGATTGATTCAATAGGTTCATGGATGGATTTGCATGATGTTTTCATGAGGTATTGGGCTGAAAGGAAATCATATGAGCAATATCTTTATGAATTCTATGCTATGAAGAGGAAGAAGGATGAAATTGACACCTAGTTTAATAGGAGGCTTCAAAGATTTTATTTCAGTATTGCAAGAGACATTCAACCTTCTGAAATTGTTGCGAAGTTGTATTACACAACAACCCAACCTCATGATTTAGCGTTTTATCTAAGAGAGAGGAAGTCTTTGGCTTTGCAACAAATGTTCACTGATGTTGAGGAGATAGAGGAAAATCTTCGAGCTTGTGGAAAGCTCTCAAATCAGTTTTGGGCTGAATATTTGAATGTAGAGGAACATGATAATGAATACGAACAACATAAATCAAATCTTTTTTTTATTTGTTTCAATATGCTGGTACATCATCTTCATATTTTTGTTTTCCTTCGTATCCTCAAACTAGTGAATCAAATTTTTTCATAAATGTAGAAAATGCACATGCTCTTGATTTACATCAGCAAGATGGTTCTCCATATACAATAGAAATGTTTTCTAGTTATGAGAAAAATGATGATTATGCTATGAATTTTCTTGGAGATTTTCATGAAGATGATTTTGAAGAGAGCAACTATCAATTTGTTGGAGAGGCATTGGCTATTAATTAAGTTCAAGGATTTTTTGAACATACTAATACTCTTTTTCTTGAGATTGATGAAGATATTCAAATATCTGCAGAAACTCCAAGAACTTTTCAGCAAGAGGATATGGTCATGCAAAGAGACTTTTTTGTAATACAATTATTTCTGAATATTTAGTTCAAGAGGAAATATTTCATCATCCAATTTCTGAGTTCACATATAATGGATTCTCAAATGTTTCTCCTATGTTTAGTAAATATGAAGATGTGGATGTTCAATATTCTGAAGATTTATTGTTACCATCCATTTTTATTGAGAATGTGGATGTTCAACATATTAATGGTCAGCAAAAGCAACAAGTAAATGATGAAGAGTATAAATCTGAAGTAGCATATTAAAAAATGTTTAATAGTCCACCAACTTGTGAGATTCAAGCGCCTACAAAAGTCTCACAAAGTATATTTCTGCTCTCTGATTTCTATGATAATTTTCCCACCTTGAATTCTGACAAATAATTTTCTTCCCAAGATGAATGTCAACAACCTTTTGAAGATCTTGTTGACCCTGCCGTTGTGAAGCATATGCTATTTATGAGTTGTTTCAAGGGGATGCAAGACAATGTCATGAGAATATCTCTGCTAAAATTTATGAAGCAGCACTTTTGGATATTCCTCATATACATGATGTGGCTATTGCATTTCAAATTTTTTGAGAACATTGTGTGCTATTGCCTGCTGTGGATGATAAGAATAGAGATCCTACAAAGCAGATTATTGTCTCTTCTTTTGAGAATGATCATGAGTTTTATTATGAAAATAAACATTCTAAAGAAGACACAGGGAAACATTTTCTGTGTTCAAAAATCCTCATTAAGCGTCAATCAACTAAAGATGGAGAATGCCCATTTTTTTGGGGCCAATCAAGAAAAAGTAAATTTTCATGTTGTTTTATGATCCCGTGGATGCATATTTGGAGGCTTTTGTCATATCACAATTTGTACCGGTTCTTCACCTTGGGTACAAGTTTCAGTTTTATGCTGAATTTCAATTTTCTATATTATTGATTACCCTGACAACGAAAAGTATGCACATAGTCCAGTTAGTCAATCAATTTCTTGCATGGATGTATTGAAAATTTCCTTACATCTGAGCAAAAAAAAATCTGTTAGAGTAGGAGATGTATATAAATAAGCTCTTATTATTGATCATTTGTTTTGCAATAGGAATAGATCAATTAAGACTCCATATCCCAATGGAGAAAAGGCACTAGAAATTTTGTTTTCAAGTTGCTGGACAACTTGGTTTGCAGTGTGTGTGATGAGCAAAAATGACTTTAGAGTAGAACAAGTTTCAGGAGTCTGGAAAAGGCACAGTTGTGCAAGTTATTTGGTGCTTCACAAGGAGGAAATCATCTCCAGTTGGAGCCAATGTTATCACCTAAAAATTCTATCCAAAATTTTTCCATTTCACTAAGTCTATGCAGTTTTGATAAGCTTCCTTCTAGTCCCAACCTGTAAGCCTTGTCAAATTCATGCATGGTATGTTTATTGATCGTGTTATTTTTTCTTTGATTTGGTTTAATAATTTGTTATTCAATATGGTTTACAAGGTTTCCCACTTATATCAAGAGGTATCTTTGTGTATAAATTCTCCTTGCAGGTTACAAAATTGAATTACAGGCAAAATCCAATCACTAATGGAAGTTGCTTGTTCCGCTAGAAAAACCATGATTTTGTTTTACAAGTGCGTTGTCGGACTTTTAGAGTCCGAGTGACAGGTAACTGAAAAGGTCAAGATTCTTACAGAAGCGATACACTAGGTTCGACCAAGAAATTTTCAGATTCTAGTGGCCAAGGCATAAATGAGATATGAAGTGTTGCAATTTTTTGGTATAAGAAATGTTCCTGTAGCAAATTGGGCTATTTTGAAACTGCAGGAACTACTAAAAATACATTTCAAAATTAGATGTCAGCTACAAAAAAATGCTATAGGATTTTGGGACTTTTGGTAGCACCTTCAATGCAGAAAATTCCAGAAACGCTACTGAAATTTTTGTACGGGACTGTTTTAGAGGTCAACTTCCGGTGCATTTTTTGACCTAACGAAGGCGAATTTGAAAAATATAAAACATGGGGGTTTTCCAGAACATGACCAATTGGGTGCTTTTTGGGAAGTTTCTAGAAATAAGCAACAGTTTAACAGCTACGTGTGGATCTTTGAAATTGATTTTTCCAGATTTTGCCTAATTCGGTTTCCTAAAAAAAATGCTAGCCAATGGAGCATCTACCTCATCAATTCGACCTGAAGATCAGATCTATCCTCCTGTTTGATCATATGAGCCATATATGCAAAGACGTATTGAGTCTTCTTCAAACTTCCTTATCTTCAAAGATCATTTTCAAATTTTATCAAAACAAATACAAAATTCCCATGCAACAAATTAGCATTCAGATCCATATTTCCAGGAATCTGAAACAACATTTGAAGATTATAAAAGTAGAAGAGATAGACGGAGGTGAAGCGGGAGGGTTCAGTTCTATAGGAGTGAGAGGAGAGTCCTAATAGGACCGTGTGTGCATTGTTGTAAGCCTAAGGGAAAATGTCTTTGTCATTTCTTGTTATCAAGAGATTCCTGAGAGCTTTATTATCAGTATGTATACCCTTTGTTTATCATTTCACTTTTTCTTCCTAATGGAATAAATTACAATCATTGAGCATAAATAGATTTCCATGAATGATAGATTTTTATGTAGTGAATACTCATTGTATTTTCCTATCATTTGTGTGATCTGTTCAAGTATTATTATTAATAGTTCATAAGACATTTTGGTTTAGTGGATATTCCATCTTATGAATGGACAAGATGATGTAGCATAGATTTCATTGAAATTCCAGTTTTTCCTTGTATTCTTTTCTAAAATTCGAACCAACCATACAATCAATTCAAAATGTGCTAGGCATTCTCTTTTGCAGTCAAGAGAAATATATAGTGCTAACAACCTATATTCTTCATACTTCATGCATTTCACAACATCATCATATCCTTAACTTTCATGCTTCGGTGCCTCTCCTTGTTTCATACCCCAAACATAGCTTCAAACCCTAGTCATATTTAGCCTTCATGCCCTAGAAAACCTCATAGCATCATTCCAAAAATATAAATCTAGATTGCAACATCACAACCTAAAAACAACACACTTTGCAACATCATAGACTTTAGTCCTTCATAACGCACCCTTAAAATACCAAGAAAACTACTCTTGTACACCTTTAGACCCCAAGAATATTCCCTAGCTCCTCTTACACACCTCAAATCTCTTATGCACACTTGTACTTGCTCTTATTGCTTAGATACTCTTCAAATGTGCACATATATCTTGTATTTATAGTGTTTTTGCATTCAATTATGGGGCCGAATTGTAAAATTGGCGGGGACAACTTATACTTTCTAGTTGGGATGACTTGACATAATATTTCGTGTCTCCTCATTCCTATGGAGTTAGAGGGAGTGTCATATACCATTGGAAATGTCTTGGAATAAAATTTTAAACCATATATCTTATGCTTCCATTTGAGCTAGGTCTTCAGAGTAAAAATGCCTTCAAAGATAAGGTATCCGAACTGGGAATAAAAAATCCAAAAACAATATTTCCAAAAATCTCCATCTTGCAATATTTGTCTTGGACATATGTAGTCTCCCCCTGTCTTTGACATCAATGACAACAATATTTCCAATAGGAACAAACTAAAAATGAGGTAGCTCCATTTGGGAATGCGAACCTTCAAATTATCTTCATAGTTCAAGCATGGTTTGAACAAAATTTATCCATGGTCAACAAATTTAGAGTACAAGTCAATAAGAGTCAAATATTTTGGGGACCAAAATGATCCATATTTATTTCAGTGGCCTCCCACCTATTCCAACTGGCTCATTTTGACAGTTTTCCAGTTTGGCAGTTTTTTCCTAGTTTTCGGGTCCCTAACTTCCGGGGCCGTTTTGAGGCCCTAAACAGTTGTGCTTTCTCTTCTTTCTTGAATACTCTACAAATGTGCACATCTATCCTATATTTATAATGTTTCCACGTTCACTTATGGGGATGACTTGTAAGACTGATTGGGTCGACTTATAAGACTAGTTGGGTTGACCTGACATAATATTTCATATATCCTCATTCTTATGGAGTTAGAGGGGTTTCCATACACCATTGGAAAGGTCTCAAAATAATATTTCCAACCATATATCATTTTCTCCCATTTGAGCTAGATATTCAAAGTAAAAAGGCCTTCAAAGATAGGGTATCCAAATTGAGCATACAAAATCCAAAAAAATATTTCCAATAATCTCCATCTTACAATATTTATCTTGGACATCTATAGTCTCCCCATGTCTTTGAAATAAATGAAAACAATATTTCCAATATGGGGGTGTGAAGTATCATTAGGCCATTGATGGAAATTGTTTGCTTGAAAGGTGTCCTAAGTACCTTCAATGTATTATCACATGTAGGTGCATGATGCCACATTTTAATGAAATCATATTTATCCCTTATTTTATCAACATACTTAATCAAATTCTTATCAAACATGAGCTTAGCATTACCATTCCATAGCTTAGGTACTCCAAGGGCTACTACATTTTGACCTTTTCTCTCATGATGTTAAAAATTTGAGAACAAAAACTACTTTTTTTCTCAATATTTTTTATTAATTGCTCTTTCTTGAGAACCTTTGGTGCTTCAACACCTTCATCAATTATATCCAATATCCCTATATTTTCAAAAAAATTCTACAAACTATGATAAATTGATTCTATGTGTTCCTACAAATAACATGCTTAACGAAGACATCTAAAAGTCTAATATCTTTAAAAAACATAACAACGAACAAAATACATGTTGGTTGTTATCTTCTTCCTGTTCAACACAACGAACAAAATACATGTTGGTTGTTATCTTCTTCCTGTTCAACATAAAATGGGGGCGAGTTTTTCTACTCAATGTCCATGTGTTCCTTCATTGGATGGAATGTCTCCTCTTCCTCAAATTTGACCTGTTCAGAGTTAATAGATACCCTATTGTTTGAAACTTAAAAGAGAGAGTCCTTGCGAAGGTTGAGTGCCAATATTTGTAACATTTTCCATTCCACTTCCAAGATATCAATCCTCTGTCTTTGTTGAACCAATAAATTCATAATGGTTGCATGTTGACAAACACACTGGTGCTTTTTCTCACGCACTTTGGATGTCACTAAGAATAAAGAGATTCTATTTGGCTAAATGTATTCCTCATGTCTTCTCAAGGTTCTCCTATATTCCAATGTCTTCTCAAGGCTCTCCTAAATTCCAATATATCTCTTTTTTACATATTTGTTAATACTAAGTCACAATTCCCTACAAGACAAACCAGGTTGAATAAGTTGAGGCCGAAGAAAGAGTCTGTAACCAAAAAAATTAAATAAGCTACAAGCACCCTGTAGTTCCTTCGGAGATTGACTCTTGTATTGAGCCCCTTAACCCAAAAATCCACACAAATTTCCGAGCAAAAGGAAATCTAGAGAATAAAACCATAGAGATAAATAAAATGGGAAATACAATGCTGGAGACAAATAAGCCAAAATCTAGGAATCACCTTCTCCTTATTCAAGGAACCAACACCAATACCAGGATACAGAGTCCAGATTATAGAAACCAAACCAAGAATCTTAAAAACATTCCTTTGAATGTCTCTTGAATTCAGACTAAAAAACCATAATTGAAAATGGGTGGCCCAAAGTCTAAGATAGATATTAACTAAAGGTTTGAGATAATCCTGAAGTCTAGAGTGAAAATGTGATAGACTCCAAAAATCGATTGTGCCATTACCCCACAATTTTGATGGGTAACCTTATGATCATATTCAAGAGGTAAAGCCACAATTATGGATTGCATGCTAGAGACCTTTATCTCATGTACTAGAAAAGAAGCGTATCCCACATTAGTTTCCAATGCCACCCCCATATAAAACTTCATTATAGATGGGACCACCTACCTGGTCCTCAAAGGAGAGTTCTTATAAAGGTGAGAAACCATTTTAGTTACTCTCATCATGGTATTCCCTAATTTTGTATCATTTGAGTGGCCCTCCTAATCATGCCAATAAATCCCTATGAATTCAATGCTTAGTTAGTAATAGTTAGTAGTACATCCAGGTCTATAAAAATATTCTCAAGGGAAAGATAAATGATCAAGAATTTTTAAAACACCATGCTACTAGATTGTTGATAGATATCCAATCCCCATTTCATTTTATAATTGTTGACTCCATCATGGGAGGATGAGTCGCATTGAGTCCAATATTATTCTTCTCTACTCTTATTTTTTATTCTTTGTAAACATTATTGTAAGCTCTATATTTGGGAAGAAAATCAATAGAGGCTCAAGCTTGAGATTTTTTACTCCCCAACTAGTGGCCTTATTGTATTCAAAGAACTATTGAATTCATTTTGTAATTAGGATTGAGGCACAATGCAATTGACGAATTAATAATATTCAAGCAATTTATGTTTGTATTCTTCCATTTTCTATCTTGTGATATGTTGAATGAATTGGTGGACCTATGTTCATGTGCATGCCCATTTAATTTTTTGTATCATGAATGCATTTAATAGGAAATTATTGTTCAACATCATTTTATGTTTCATGTTCATATTATTTTATTTTGTGTATTTTGATAATGGAAACATTATTAAGGAAACCATTTACATTGGTCCAATGAATATTATGTCTAGTAGTACTTAATAATTTCCCTTTTACCACAAATAATATATGTACTATCTTTGAGAATTGAAAAGGAATGCATTATGCACCATCTTGTATCTTGCAATAAAACTACTATTATAATATTCATAGATATGTATCTTTAATATGTTTAGGTCTCTAACTCGACAACTAGCTTAAGGACAATAGTGGCATAGGAAGGTGATTCTTCACATTATGCCCTCAAATTTTCTCTTGTGAGAGTAGGGATGACCTACGGAAAAAAAGGGTTAGAAACAAAACTAGGTGAAGAAGGATCCAAGGAATGATGTGAATCATCCTCCATCATGGTGCTATAGTTGTAATAAAGTGGGGCACATCGCAAAGAATTTCCCATAGCCTCACCAACTTTAATATGTGCATTACCAAAATCTAAGACATAATATAGATGATAGTAAATGGTTGAGAAATGGAAGGTCACATAATGCTTATATGGTGACTTATTAGCCCAATATCCTCAATTGTAGTCCAAATGTTTTTCCTATATGGGAATTAACATCATCACCCAAGGAAAATTCAATACCGGCACAAAAATGGAAGTTATGGATCAAGGGCCCATATGTAGGACTTTATAGAAACCAACAAAGTTTGACACAACCTGATAGAAAGGATATCTAAAGGATGTGGTTGAGGTGATTAGGGAAGTTATTTACACCTGTGACATTGTTGTTGTGGATGTACTTGATAGGAAACCTTTTATACTCAGGCTACTAAGAAAATGCTTGAGAATGATAGTGTAGATGGTGGATGATGAAATCCTAGAATGCTTGAAAAATTTCTTGTGGATACTAAACGATGAGCGATATGGGGTCAAGTTTAGGGGGGTACTTGGGTATATTTTAGAATCATAGGTGGAGGCATGATATATACCCTCTACGTTGGGTCTAGACAAAAAGGTGAAGAGAGGAATTCCACTTAATTGCATTGATTGGTGGGTACAAAGTTCGTTAAATTATTCCTAGGATAATACATTAGCATCTTGTTGAAGATATCATGGGAATTTATGGGACAACCAAAATTGGTATACTCCTCAATCCAACTACAGTTAGTGAACTAATCACACATTTTCCCTATTGGTATATTTGAGCATGTATAAGTTGATATTGGTCGTGTCAATACTTATGCTAACTTTAGGTCATTGATATACTATATGAAAAAGGTGCCACCCAACATTTTTAGAAATTGATTAGGAGTTTAATACTTTAGGAATTGTTTTGAACTTGAAACAACGACAAATGTTGTTCAAAAAGGAGGGTCATGGGGTGATACAACAATTGGATCCAACACAAGGTGAGTGGTTTGTTAAATAGGTAGAAGAAGTGCTTGATGAATATGTCTAGAATAATCTCTATAACCACACCACATCAAAATGGGAAGACAAATTTATTTCAATTACCAATGAATAATTGAGTTGATAGATCATTTGTTCCTATGCAATTCATTTCAAAGTAACCATTAATCATTGGAAAACTGGGGAGTTTGAGAAGTTCACAGCAAGATTCATAGTACTAAAGATAGTTAGGTGCGTTGGTGTAGATCTTCAAGATCCACTAGTGTTTTATGGAAGAATCAACACCACATAATTTGTTGAACAAATGGATAAATAGATTGGGCGTGATTAGAGGATAGCAACATTAAATATCACTTAAGAAAATACCCCTACCAAATGGTGGGAAACACATTAAATAATGTTGGACTCATAGGAGGATATGACAGAGGCACTACAAACCAAGTTCTTTCCAGTCATAAGATCTTGTTAGCCCATGACACCATGGAATCTAGCTTTTCCAATCAATCCCCAGAGTTCAGTGATACTTTTGATCCAATGGGGAATGTGGACTACTATGAATCCCATTGGGTGATGCAGGGAATTTCTATTCAATAATGGGAACATAAGTTTTTGCACATCTTAGATCCTTTTCCAAATAAATAGTTCCTTCAGGCATAAATGCAATGGTATATGACAAACAAACCAAAATAACATGAAAGGTTATGTGACACTTTCCAACTCTACAAGAATGGTATACTATTTGTGGGGGGCATACAATTCATTTAGTGTTTCCCACATATGGAACCACCATCGAGTATGATCATAGATTTCATAGAGGATGCCCCTATAAAGGAACTCCATCATATGCAATTCAAAGAAACAAAGGTGTGTCACGTAGTATAAGACACATGGGATACTGGTACAATTTACTATCATGGACCATTGAAGACAAAGATAGTCAATATCAATATGGTGGATAAGGCCAAATTGTATATTATAGGGGACTAGGATGAACACATCATCGTAGAGATTGTAGCTATGGTCCAAGAGTACACCAACAATTCCTACATAACATCATTGACATGAAGATTGTGGTAGGAGAACTTAGGGAGATGAATATATAAATGAAGCCCAATTCTCGATGGTTCAACAAGTGAGTATAAAGGATAAATACACATTATAAGGAACAAATTAAACAAGAGAACAATAAGAAGCTAGTTGTTAGCTTGATATTTTGATTGGAAGAATTAGATTGGATCAATTTGATAATAACACAAAGAAAAAAAGGTGGAAACCACACACGATATTACCAACTTAACAAGAAATTTTCCTAGTTCTCGTTTTTTCAAGGGTCACATTTTTTACCCCGTTTTTAAAAATGGTGCTACTAGTAGCACCCCACTCCCTTTTTAGGTGGTTTTTTGATATTTTAAATTTTTTGATCCATAATTTTTCCACATTATTTTTTACGATGGTTAAAATTTACCCTGAAATCAAAAAGCGATGCTACCAATAACACTTTTTTTTTTAGTTGAAATCATAACTTAATTGAAAGCATGCCTTCGACAACTGGTATCATCATCAATAAACAACTCAAAATCTGCTCCTAAATCATTGCTTAGATTTTTATTTTTTATTTTTCAAAATTTATATTAAAAAAAATCAATAAATTGGACAAAAGAAAAAATTTCTCAAGTTAGTTTTGTAGGGGCCGAATTAAATAAACAACCATTGAATTTACAACATAACAGTAAAATTCAATAAATTTCTATAATTTAGCACATTTGCCTACAAATTTATCAATCATAATAAAATTTTATCAGAGATTAAAACAATGCATAATTTGAAATAATACCTGAACCTGATGCTAA
>CBVK0100543852.1:0-17271 GCA_900067695.1 Picea abies | reverse complement strand
TTTTCATACACCTTTCCTACATGCTTCTCAATTGTATCTAACTTCATCTGAAATGTCGTTGGCATGCCAAGTTTCCAACTACATATATTGCATACAAATTTTGGTTTCTCTTTCTCATTTTTTGGAGGTAATGGATCAATAAATGGAAATTTTGAGACCCAATCTGGTTGGAAGCCTCTCCCTATGTCCCATTAGCCCTTTTGTCTATTCCGTGAATTGGTTGTGTTCTTTTCCAATGAAATATTTTCAACATTTGTATTGCCAATTTCTGGTGAAAATGCATTTATCTCACTTTGATCACCGGAGGAACATATTTCCTTATCTATTATTTGGATATTAGATGCATTCTCACAAGAGTTGACATCTCTTTCAGTGATAGGTTGCTCAAAAGATCTCTAAGCATGAAGAGAATGTGGATCCTTGGATTGAATTCTTTGAAAGTATGATGATAGATCATTTTGTCTTGATATTTTATTCCCATGATCGGTGTTTGACATCTCAATAAATATTCCACAATTGAAATTTCAAATTGATCTAGAAGCCAAAAGTGAAACCTGCAAGAGAAATAATATAAAATTAGTAAAATTCCTACCAAGTATAGAATATTCAATTTCAATGAAGCTACTCTAATACTTTCTCTCAAATTTCTCCTCACATTGTGATATGCTTCAAGACCTAGAAATACTGCAAAGATTAATGGATATAATGAAAAGAGGTGAAAATCCATACAAAGATACAAATTAAATCAGTCAAAAACAAAAACTTAAAATCCAAGGAGAGGATGTAGTACAAAGATACTTTTAGCTATTTGATATGTGAAAATTTTGAACAGTTTCAATGTCCCATCAATATATATAATCTTAAGAAGGGTCATGACTTACTATGTTTACAAAAGTGAGGTATCCATGTGACCAAAACATATAACCACTTCCTGAGCCTTCTAGTCTCCCAAATGGTGGTTCAGGGAGTTAAATATTCCCTCTTGGGACCACAAGTGCCCCCCATATTCGACAAGTACACTTTTTAATCAATGAAAATAGGTCAACCTTTCTCCCCTATTTAGCACCCAACTAGCATGTTGCGTGTTCATTTTGACATGTTATTATGTGACATGTTTATCATAATTTTTCTATCCCCTCATGAACCTACAAATTAAAATGGCATTTATTCTTGACCTCCTAGCAATTTTCTCTCCAACACCTACAATTTTGGGTGTCCACACACATATTTACAAAAATGAGGTTACCAATTGCCCTTGATTAATGACTCAACAATTTACAATTCCTAATGGATAATTAAGTATGGTTTGCTCCTCTTCCCTTTATAGATGACTAATTTCTATGTGATATAACTCTTGTATATGCTCTCTAGATTACTAAGTTTCTTATTTTCTTTCCATGTGCTCTTGGATTAATGTTGGGTGTCGATATCCATCATCCTCCTCTCTCAAGGAGGTGTTTCCACAAGTGTATCCTAGCTTCTTTGGTTATTATTTGGGCCTAGTCTCTTCATCTTTAGCTGGAGTGAGTGCATCTCATGGTGGTTGTGAATATCTCCCTTCTTTTTTCTATCAATCCTCCCTTCCAAATTTCCACCTCATAGAAATACTTCAACTACAACTTATGGGGTAGGAGGTACATCCTTTTTCTAAGGGCATGGGATATCTCACTCTCTTAGATATTATTGTTTTGGTTTGTTTGTTTCATTTGTGTGTGTGTGTATGGAGACTAGGAAACCCTTTATTGTATTTTGCAAGAAAATAGAGACATTGAGGTACAAAATGAGACCTAACCCCCTTAATTTGAAGATACATGTTTACTTTCTTGTTTCGTGTCCAAGTAGCATTGTTAGAGTAGATTGAATGTATTAAAGAGTTTTCACCCAACTAGGAAGCTGAACTACAACTCTTCTCCTTCTCTCTTCCATGCTCACAAAAGGAAAGTGATTAACGAACCATAATTATTTACTAATTTGTCTTTGTGTTCTTGGGAGGGAAGGAAAATTTTGATTTATGTACTTCCCTTTTGTATTTCCAATTTTGTAGTCTAAGTAGGCCAAATAGGAACAATAAGTAAATGAGTATATTTTCTATATTCATACATAAATATGTAGTCTCTATGATGTAGTTGGCTCCTTTTGATTCTCTCAAATGATATCCCTTGATCAAAATCTGGACTAGGGGTCAAATTTTAGCTCAAAAATCAACATTCTCGGAATTGCCTCAAAACAAATGAGAGTGTAGCCCTCATCGTTGCGAACCCAACACAACTTGTTTCTTCTCAAATGGACGTCGGGAGCGAGAGATATTGCGATCTGTCTGAATCGTCAAATAGGAAAAAAAATGGACGTTGACTGTGCAGTCCGTACATTTCGTACGGATGCTCACGTGGTAGAGTCCATACATGCTGACATGGTGGCCATACAATGACATGGCAGTTGATGATGTGGCAGTATTTGTTTGGCATATTATGGGCGAGTCTGTTAGTGACATGTGGCATGGTATTTGGAAAATTATGAGGTGCCACGTGGCCCAATCATGGGCTGCCACGTGGCACCCCTTTATTGGCTATTGGTTTGGGGGTTGTTAAAAATTTTGTGTAGTCCACTGGACTCGAACTGTGAACCTCCCCATAGTCCAAAGTCTCGGCATGTCTACCTTGCCAATGTGCCATACGGTGCTGCTTGTTAAAACTATGGTTTTAATATTATTTAAATTCGTACTATGTAATATTCGGCGGGGGGTCAGCCCGGGGCTTAGCCCCGACCCCTGGTTCTATTGCCAATGCATATGACTCTAATATCCGTAGAATGAGCGCGCTGGATTTAAGTTTTCAAATGTGTAAATCCCATGGTCGTTTGTTGTTATATGTGACCAGTGGTTATACCATACGCATGCGGGTTTTTTATAACCACTTGCTACACTTGCATGGGGTTTGAAATGTATAGCCCATGGTTATAACATATGCCATATGACCATATTATATTCCCTATGTAAAATGGTGCACGATTTGTGTTGTAAGCCATGGTTTTATGGTGATGCATGTGACCACAACCGGAGCGTGGAGGAGGGAGTTGGTACGGTTGGCACGGTTTTGACCGTTATCCCTTTTTACAAATGTGCAAGGTCATATGACCTCCACGTGCCCAGGTGCTAGGTGGTTAGGGGATGGCGCACCCATAACCGTCCTATAGTTTGCACCGTTGGCGTAGTTTCACCTGGTGTTGGGTTTTCACGCTATATATTGCGTGTGTGCCAAGTTCATTCAACAAGGGTGTGTTTTGTAGATGCAGAGCCAACAAGCTTGAAGGAAGAGGATGGCAGGAGGCCTATCTTTCTCATTTTTTGGCCGATTGAGGTGTTGTAAAAGCCCAGCTAGGGGTTTTTGGACATCCTGAATCCATTGGCACTGTTATCAAGGAAATTTGAATACTTCTTTTGCAGGTTTTTATCCATTGAAGTTTCAACAAGCTCTAGGGAGCTTGAAGCCCTCATTGATGGAGGACATGTTTTGGTGAGCCTATGTTTTTTTTCTGTGATTGAATAAACATTTTTGGCTACTTTTTATGCTCTGAACACATTGGGATAGGTTTCAGATGCTTTTGAGGACTTTTACAGGTGTTTTTTCCAAAGAGAAGCTTAGGGAAGATTATGGCCACATGTAGAAGAGGTCATGCCCGGATGAGCCATGATCCGTTTTCATTGTTCTATTAGTCATTTTTGGGGTTTTTATGTGTTCTGATCCCAATGGTATAGTCTGTTTTTCCATTGGAGTTGAGAAATAGCTTGGAAAAGAACTTTTGACAAATTAATCCCAGAGAGCCAAGTCCATTAATGGAGGCTCAAGGAGATGTAGCCCGGAGAGGGGTGAACTCCTTAATCATGTTGTTCTTGTTGTGAGTTTGATGGTTTATTTGTTGCAAGTTATGTTGCTGTGTTTTTATTTAAAGCACATATTTAACCATTTAAAATAACATTTCCTCACACATGAATATTTAAAAGAAGAAGCATAAACTTGGCACATAATTTATCTTTCATATTTTAAACACATGAAGCAAGGTCCTGTAAAGTTTTATTTTCATGAAGTAGAGGGTGCTTGCATAGCATAACAAGTTAGCCTTCTATTTTCAGATCAGGTGGTATCAGAGCATAGTTTGTTTTGCTCATGTATTTTCCATTGATAGCTTGAGATTTAGCTATTGGTTTTTGTGCAAGTTTTGTGTTGAAGTTTGATATCTTGCAAGGATGGAGGAAGCTTCAAACGTTGGTAGTTATCATACATCTTCAAAATCCAAGATCTTTGACAAAGAGATGTTGAAGGAGATTCTAACCATGAGAGATGTGATGAAAGAGATGTGTGAAGATAGAAAGGAGAGCATTTCCCTTGAAGAGAAGTTGATTGCCATGAAGAAGGAGAAAGACGAGCTTCTTGAAAAGTTGCATGAGATGGAGACTCAACTCCATGAGGCAAGGGAAACCCTTACCAAGTACATGCATGAACATAAGGTATGCAATGTTAGTTTATCTTCAAATTTATCTCAAGATGAATGTTTTGGTGTTTTTGAAAATCACACAAGAGGAATAGGGTCCAAGTTATTGTTAAAAATGGGCTATAAAGGTAGAGGTTTAGGCAAGCATGCACAAGGCATTGTTGAGCCTATTGTTGTTGAAGAAAGACCCAAGTATTGTGGTCTTGGATATGAACGAAGAGATGGAGCAAATTCCAAAGTTGAGAAGACAAGGGAAAAAGTTCCAAGCATAAATTTTGTTTTCGAGTTCACCTCCTCAAGAAGGCTTTAAAGGTGAAAGTTCAAGAACTTTTGTTGAAAGTTCAATCCCTCCAGCATGCAAGGCTTGTGTTCAAGATGAATGCAAATGTGAGAAATGAAAAAGTTGTGACACCGATGAGGACAAGAACACTGTTGGTGGTCTTCAAAGGAGAGCTTGTAACTCTTCAAATTCACCTCCTCAAAGAGGCGATAAAGGTGAATGTTCAAGGTATAATTCTGCTTATCATTCAGTTGCTTTTGATTATGTTAAGCATGATAAATTTGTATGTAAAAATGGAAGAAAGAATCCATGTACATATTGTGGTTTATATAACCATCATGTTTCAAAATGTTGGAAAAGATTGGCCTCTTTTAGGAAACTTTATAAGCAAAGACAACGTGAACAGAGGATGCAAAATATTTGCACTCATTGTCAGAAGCAGGGTCATCTCATTGACCAATGTTGGACATTGCATCCAACCACTCATCCACAGCACAAGAAGCAGATGGATAAAGAAATTGGCAAGAATGGAAGAGGAGATTCCATTATCGATGTGAGTCAAGATGATTCACAGGAGGACGATGTTCAGTAGAAAAAGTCACCATTGAGTTGGCTTGGTAAGAAATGGTTGAGCATGTAAGGCTTGCATTTTTTCTGTTGTAAATGCACTTTTTAGCGTTATGTGTGCATTTATGGGAAGCATGATAAGTTGCAGCAATTTATCACAACTTGCATGATACAAGTTGCATGTGAATGCAATTCATTTTGAAGGCATTTTTGTTGTTGCATAAATTAGCCAGGAGGATGTAAAAGATGGATATGATGTTCACTTGTTACAGCCATATATCTTTTTCATATTCATCTCTTATGTACCCACATGTTTTAGGTTTATGTACTTATGTTTGTACTGGAAGGAGAGTTGAAGAGTCATGCACATGCATTTGTTTTTGTGTATGTGTAAGCAGTGAACCTAGTGATGGTTCATCATTAATGATTCATGATTGTAACATGATTGTGTATCATGTATGTTGACTTGTCAGATTGGGAAGGTTGATATGCTTCAAATGAGTCTCGACTAGTGTTGATGATTGTCTGACGACTATGTTGTGTCGATTGTGTTTTTCCACTTGTGTTTAGTCGATGGTGCTTGTTGACTTGTAAGTTGATTTTGAGTACACCATGATGCAATAAAATGCCATGTTCTTTGATGAAGTACAATATGCGACAGTTTTTTTGAATAACAAAAAGACTTTGTTGGCATCATTTTCTGTCTTGTATAAATTTGTTTTCAAGATTGATGGTTTTCTTGGCTTGTGACAAGATGTCGCAGGAAAGTTTTTGAAGCCATTGGAGAGCGGATTGTGTTGATGCTAAAGAGTTCACATGAGGGACTCGATTCTGAGTGGGAAGGTTGGTAGTCTTCCAAGCAAAGAGAGAATAGTGGGTCAGCAACAGCGAGAGAGCAGTGGTTGAGGGACATAGCCAGTTGCAGTGCAAGGCATGTCAAGGTATTCAGGTGATTGTTGAAAAGACTTTTCAAGTAGAATCAGTTGATAGAACTTGAAAGAAAATAGATAATCATAAGCTTTTGTGGGTCCAAAAGTATTTCAATGGGAAGGTGTGATCAAAATCTGGACCAGGGGTCAAATTTTAGCTCAAAAATAAACATTCTCGGAATTGCCTCAAAACAAACGAGAGTGTAGCCCTCGTCATTGAGAACCCAACGTAACTCGTTTCATCTCAAACGGACGTCGGGAGCGAGAGATATTGCGATCTGTCTGAATCATCAAACAGGAAAAAAAATGGACGCTGACTGTGCAGTCCGTACAATCCGTACAGATGTTGATATGGCAGTTGATGATGTGGAAGTATTTGGTTGGCAGATTATGGGCGAATCTGTTAGTGACACGTGGCATGGTATTTGGAAAATTATGAGGTGCCACGTGGCCCAGTCATGGGCTACCACATGGCACCCCTTTATTGGCTATTGGTTTGGGGGTTGTTCAAAATTTTGTGTAGTCCACCAGACTCGAACCATGAACCTCCCCATAGTCCAAAGTCTTGGCATGTCCACCCTGCCAATGTGCCATATGGTGGTGCTTGTTAAAACTATGGTTTTAATATTATTTAAATTCGTACTATGTAATATTCGACGGGGGGTCGGGCTGGGGCTTAGCCCCGACCCCCGGTTCTATTGCCAATGCATATGAATCTACTCTCTGTAGAATGGGTGCACCGGATTTAAGTTTTCAAATGTGTAAAGCCCGTGGTCATTTGTTGTTATATGTGACCAGTGGTTATACCATATACGCGTGGGTTTTATATAACCACTTGCTACACTTGCATGAGGTTTGAAATGTATAGCCCATGGTTATAACATATGCCATATGACCATATCATATGCCCTCCGTAAAATGGCTCATGATTTTTGTTGTAAGCCACAATTTTGTGGTGATGCATGTGACCACAACCGGAGCGCGGAGAAGGGAGTTGGTACGGTTGGCACGGTTTTGACCATTAGCCCTTTTTATAATTGCCAAGGTCATATGACCTCCACGTGCCCAGGTGCTAGGCGGTTAGGGGCTGGCGCGCCCATAACCATCCTACAGTATGCACCGTTGGCGCGGTTGCACTGGTGCTGGGTTTTCACACTATATATTGCGTGTGTGCCAAGTTCGTTCAACAAGGGTGCGTTTTGTAGATGCAGAGTCAGCAAGCTTGAAGGAAGAGGATGGCAGGAGGCTTATCTTTCTCATTTTTTGGCCGATTGAGGTGCTGTAAAAGCCCAACTAGGGGTTTTTGGACGTCTTGAATCCATTGGCACTATTATCAAGGAAATTTGAAGACTTATTTTTCATTTTTTTAGCCATTGAAGTTTCAGCAAGCTCCAGGGAGCTTGAAGCCCTCATTGATGGAGGACATGTTTTGGTGAGCCTATGTTTGTTTTCTGTGATTGAATAATCATTTTTGGCTAATTGTTATGCTCTGAATACATTGGGACAACTTTCAGAAGCTTTTGAGTACCTTTACAGGTGTTTTTGCCAAAGAGAAGCTCAGGGAATCTTATCGCCACATGTAGAAGAGGTCATGCCCGGATGAGCCATGATCCGTTTTCAGAGTTCTATTAGTCATTTTTGGGGTTTTTATGTGTTTTGATCCCAATGGTACAGTGTATTTTTCCATTGGAGTTGAGAAATAGCTTGTAAAAGAACTTTTGACAAATTAATTCCAGAGAGCCAAGTCTATTAATGGAGGCTCAATGAGATGTAGCCCTGAGAGGGGTGAACTCCTTAATCATGTTGTTCTTGTTGTGAGTTTGATGGTTTATTTGCTGCAAGTTATGTTGCTGTGTTTTTATTTAAAGCACATATTTAACCATTTAAAAGAACATTTCCTCACACATGAATATTTAAAAGAAGAAGCATAAACTTGGAACATAATTTATCTTGCATATTTTAAACACAAGAAGCAAGGTCCTATAAAGTTTTATTTTCATGAAGTAGAGGGTGCTTGCATAGCATAACAAGTCAACCTTCTATTTTCAGATCATCCCTTTTAGAAGAAACATGTAGTGAGTAATCTCCAAAATCAAGTTGTATTACAATAAGGATGTTTCCAAAGTTTTGACTGGGGTTTTAAATGATGATGTGTTATATTAATATTAAAGGAAGAAGGCCAACAATTCTACAAATTTGAATTTTTTCGATTTGCAATAAACTTAATCTGGTTAGGGAATTTTTGGTGAAATTTCCATTTTGGATTGATGAGGTTGTTGTTTTGAGCAACCACAAAAGAGACATTTTGTCACACATTTAGACTATTGCATATTGAGTGGTCAGAATTATTAGAGGTTAAAATTGGTACAATTAGGAGAAAGAATACATGTTTATTGTGAGAGATGATTAATTTTTAATGGAAAATGGTTGTTGTTGACCTTATTTATAGGCTTGGCTAAAAGTTCTACCTTTTGGTTTTTTTGGCTGACGTTTGGTGATGTAAATCTGGACAAAATCGCTATTTTTTGTTGTTTGAATTGCATTTCTGAATTCATAAATGGATTCGGCATGTTGAAAATCCCCTGGGCACTTCAATTATACAAACTTAGCCACTCAAATATGCATATCCAACCATTCCTTGCCAAATTTCGAGCAAAATCAAATGGAAAAAATAGTCGAAAAAGAGGCAAAAGGTAGAATGTTTGGACTACGCTTTATTTATACAAGTCTATATGCCTTGATCCAAGGATGTCCTTGTCATAAGTGAGAGGCCATTGTTATCATAAATGTAGGTTGGCCTTCTAATAAATGCATTCAAAATATGTTGGGTTGTAGTCTAGTGGTTGAGATAGAACATTATTTTGGCTTGGAGTGCTCTATGTTATGTATTTTATGTAGGGTAAAAACATTTGTATCGCAACTCCATAATTGTTATTGAAAAATTATGAACATCAATGTTTACATATCTATACTTTATGTTCTATAACTAATGGCACTGTGCGCATATGTACAAATTTGGACCGACATATTGAGTATCACTGCCTGCATATCTTGAATGCATTGAAACAAGATTTGATGAGTCTACAGATTTCTCAGCCAGCCTACTCAACTTGTATCTCTAAAATGAGCCAAATCTACTAGTTTTGGTCAAGCTCAGTGAAATACAATCAAATTTGACAAAACACAATGATTTGACAAAGATTCAAAGAGTATGACCAAGACTCAAAGTTTGACCAAATCAATCTGAATCATTCAAAAAAGTGTGAAGATGAGTTAGGGTTGTTATTCTCTTGATTTTTTAGGTTGTTCAGTCTCATGGACATCATTAAAATTAATCAATCAAATGTAAATCTAACAATAAATTACTCAGAAATTTCAAATCTTTGTAATTTGTCAAATTCTGGTAAAAGATGGAGAGTTTTAGTGCACATTAAATTTGTTAAAGATGGAAAGTTTTAGTTAACTCTTAGAAAACAATTGTTAATAAATGAGTTTTTTCCTTGATAAAATCTAGCTAAAATTTATTCTTTTTATGAAATTGCACATGTGAAAGTAGAGATACATAATCCAAATGCAATGGGTTTTCAAAAGAAGTTGCAACTTTTTCTTGGGACCATGCACATTCCACCTTTATTTCTTGTACCATCCTCAAACTTGTCCCAAAATCCTTTACTCACTGGGAAAGCTAGTAGTTTTAAGATTGAATAATATGCTTACTAAGCAGTGAAGTAATAATTTGTTAATTTACAGTCTTTTGAAGATATTGATACCTTGGATGGGTAATAATATCCTCTCTATTTCTTCTCAACCCTTTTGTTTATTGGATGCAATAGTTATACTTGACCCTGCAACTGTTCCCTCAAGGCCATACCTTTGTTGTTCACATAATAAACTTCTGAATTATGATAAATAGTTATAATTGGCCCTGTAACCTTTCCCTCAATACCATACCTTTGTTGTTCACATAATAAACTTCTGAATTATGATAAACGTGTAGGTGTAGCATTAGTTTCTTTGTTGGCATGTAGCTTGGAGAGGAGAATAATTCCTAGATAAAGAGTAATAGATGCATTGAATTCCATGAAAGTGCCAGTGTTGAAAAGAGAGAAAAAGATTTCCACAGATTGTTCATATGACATAAAAATGTTTCTTGGAGATAATGTTGATTAAAATCCCCAATCGCCAGTTCTGTGGGACATTTACAATAGTGTGAAAGTTGGAAAGTTGATCACTGACAAGGAGATGTGCAATGAATGTGTCTCAGTCACAACACTGGACATATTGTTGTTTATTGGACATTCTCTAGCTCAAACTTGTAGCCAAATATCTTTCTGTTGAATGGTGATTATCCACATTGCACACTATCTGGTAGCTAACACATGGGTTATATTTTCACTAAAATTGTGGTGATGATATTGCTCACTGTTCACCTCTCTATGTATGATAAGTCTATCTCGAAAAATGATGTATTGCCATCATTTCTGAGCATTGTTCACAGGATTATCATATGTTGATCTGAAACTTTATGGTAATGTAATGAGAATGCTAAATATATATAAATATGTCCTAAATTGAACAATGGTCTGTCCATTTGTTTCTCAAATAAGTGATCTATATTTGAATGTTATTGCCTTGCCACCTTGATGATAATTCTCTGCTACACTTTAATGTCTGATTGACACCCAGTTTAAGCAATATAACTCAGTTGTTTTGCTTGGTATATGTTAATGAAAAAATCGTACTGACATCACTCAAGTATATTCATTTTGTCATCACTGTTATATTGTCATAGTTTACATTTAATGATATCAGCTGAAGCATTATCATGGTTTAAAGGGCATCGTCTGTGGAACACTTTAAATACATTGATCACTGTTTGGGCATAATGTCAAGTTGGTTCAGCTATTGGCATATGGTTTCATTTTTGTTTCCCCAACAGTGAGTAAATGATCTTTTGTATCCTAACCATGGTCCTCATCATGCTAAATTAGCCAAAGGTTGTATGCTACAGGTGTCGTGACTCCTATCAGCTCATAATGATTGATTAGTACTACCAGGAAATGCCCAGAACAAATTCTTTTGCTATAGAAATAGTGCTTATTTCTCCTTGAATTTACGCATTTTTTATTGTTGATGCAGGAATGACTTTGGATTAAAAAAAAACATTGGCAATCTGTTGTCTAACTTGCTAAGTTTGAGATGAATGTCTATATGGAAGACACATGTACCCATTGATGTAATAGATGTAATAGATAGCCTCATCAAGCACTCAATGCACATAGCTTTTAGATCACTTCCTGACTATCATGAAGTCGAAACTGCTAATTTTTTTTTATTAATTAGTGGATGGGGTATACTACAGTTAGGCTAGACACTTGGATGAAGAAAAATAATTTATTAAAAAAAATGCCAATAAAAAAACTAATGCTACGTTATGGATTTGTTTACTTGGTGACTGCACAATACATGACAGTAACTCGCCTCCAATCTTTCCAAGTCTGCAAGTTTTTGTCCTACAATTTAAATAAGTATCTTTAAAGAATTTAAAAATGAAGGATTAGGTAAATAGTAAATACCTATCAAGACGTTTGGAAAGTTGAAACCCTGGTAATTATTCACCGCCAAAGCCTTGCGCGACACCTTCCAAGTTTCTTCTTCTCTGAATAGGTGGCTCCACCAGGTTAATAACTGTAACAAATTCTAGTTTCTTTTTCTCTGAATAGGCGGCTCCACCACTAGCATCTCTTGCCCTTTTTTTCGTTCTGTCGAGGGGAAATAAGAACGAAAATTCAATATATGTAAACCGGGCCTTGGGGAATTAGAGGTTTTCAGGATGGTCACTAGATAGTAGACTCTGTAGTTCTCACGAATGAACCAGACAAGTAACAAAGCTATGATTTTAACCTTGCGCACTGGGCAGATCCCATACAATTTATATCAGGTGGGAGGGCCAAAATGTAGCTACCCAGTGCCCATACCACAAAATCTGGGCGAATTAAACAATAAACCCCGATTTTACCAAATGGTAGGGTGAAGAAGCTATCAGAAATTCCCATACTTCTAGAAATTTGGCTAATGGAAGCTTGTCCCTCCAAATTTCAGGGGTGAAATATAATTTTTTTCCCTCTATCTCTCCTCAAAACAAGGGCTAACCCTATACACAATTTTTCCCCTAAAATAAATTACGGGCTAATGATATAAGTTTTAAGAAATCACTTTAATGCAAAAAAATTGCCCAATAAAAAATTGGAAGCCCATAAATTTCACCCATGAGAGAAATTCCAGCCCTAAAATCATCTATGGTCCTAGAGGGGAGGGGTATGCGCCCCCTTGGTTACGCACATCTTTTGACACCGGGCGGTAGCCCAGGGCAACGCCGCGAATTTTTTTTTGGGGTGCTTTTTGCTATTTTTAGCGGTTTACTAAATTAATCCTGGATTAAGGGATTAGGGTTTGGTTATCTACTAAATACCCAAAAACATTGTATATATTGTATGGTGAATGGTGAAATTCCATATAATGAATATAAGAAAGGTTTTCCCGATTGGGGGTTTCCAGTATAAAATTTTTGTGTACTCTGTGTATGAGCCATTGATTAAATTCTCTTTTGCTTAAGAATCTATATGCAATTCTTTACTTCACAGGTTTAAAACTTACATTCATCTTACTTAATCATTCAATACGTGCATAGAACGATCATATAACATATTCATATATTATTCATTCATGTTAATCCTTAAACTGATATGCACTGCACTCAAATATGATACATCAGTTCTACCCCAAATTGTCCTAGTCGTTCGTGCATACAACACACACTTAGGTCATTCGATCTCACTCTATTTTTTGACTCCATTTACTGCTTAATGCTACTTTCTACCCAAAACCCATACATATTTATACATTGATATTAGGGCTTAGCCTGTTACAAAATGGACCATATGGTCTAAAAAAAAAGAGAAGTGAGAGTGACTACTTCATGCTTTTAAAAGTTGAAATAGACATCAGCCAAGATCTCCACTATATAGTAAACCAATTGTACTCCTCAAAGTAAATATCTTACAATTCAATATCTACTTTTAATCCTAGTAAATATCTTACAATTCAATTTCTACTTTTAAAAGTTGAAGCAGAATTCAGCGAGGCTATCTTAAATATTCTCTCCATGATATAGTAAATTAAATGTGATCCTCATTGTCAATTGACAATTATACTCTAAACTTATAATGACAATGTAAAGGAGTAGTTTAACTATTAGACCTTTTTTACTTTTTCAAGAAATTATAATGGGAATTCAATTGTTGGCCAAATAGTATTTTGCATTGTTTAAAATGTTTTTTGAATGTATAGATGGATACAACATCCTAAAAACACATTAATCCACTAAGATTGTGCAATCTAAGCAATTGATATATGAAATTTTATCAATTCCTTTAAATTTCTCACCATAAAAATTAAGCCCAAGGTGGGTTACACTTTCGTGACAATCGGGTTTCCAAAATTTTGAATAACCTTTTTTCGGACGAACTAAAAATATTTTTCGGCCGAAAGATTATATTTTCGGCCGAACTATATTTCGGCCGAAAACATAAACGTCAAATCGAACGGTCCATTAACCGCCCCCTCGATTTGCGTGTAGAAATTTGGTCGGCCGGATATTTTCTTTCCGGCAATAGGTTTTCGGTCGAAAGATAGTTCGGCCGAAATATTATTTGGCCGAACTATCTTTCCGCCGAACTATTTTTCGACCGAAAGATATTTTATATATTACCCACACGTTGAGCATGAAGGGTTTTCGAAAAATTGTCGAGTTTTGGAGAGCTATTGAGAGTTTTCGAAGCGTGTAGAGGTCGTGGACAGGTCGCGAATAGCTTGGAGAGGTCATGGACAGGTCATGGATAGGTCGTGGAGAGGTCGTGGACAGGTCGCGAATAGCTTGTGGACAGGTCGTCGAGAGGTAGCGGAGGTAATTACACTTAAAACTGTCAACTTGTAACAGTTAAAACTTTGAATTTTCGCACTTAAAAATATCAACTTGTTTGCCTGTATTTTTCGCAGTTAAAATAGCAGAGCGAATAGCTTCGAACTTTTACACTTAAAACTGTCAACTTGTTTGCCTGTATTTTTCGCAGTTAAAATAGCAGAGCGAATAGCTTCAAATTTTTACACTTAAAACTATCAACTTGTTTGCCTGTAATTTTATTCGCCTGTAATTTTTACAGAAATATTATTCGCCTGTAATTTTTACAGAAATATTATTCGCCTGTAATTTTTACAGAAATAATTACAGAAATATTATTACAGAAATATTTACAGAAATATTATTACAGAAATATTACAGAAATATTACAGAAATAACTACAGAAATAATTACAGAAATAATTACAGAAATATTACAGAAATATTATAGAAATATTATTCGCCTGTAATTTTTATCATTCGCCTGTAATTTTATTCGCATGTATCAACTGTTTAGAATTTTTATCATTTGCCTGTAATTTTTATCATTCGCCTGTAATTTTATTCGCATGTATCAACTATTTATTCGCCTGTATCAACTGTTTAGGCGAATAATTACAGAAATATTATTCGCCTGTAATTTTTATCATTCGCCTGTAATTTTTATTATTCGCCTGTATCAACTGTTTAGAATCCAGTGTACAGAGATATCTTATAGATGTCATTTTTAATTTTATCATATATCTTTATCGCCTGTGTAGAATCCGCTAAATCCGCCTCGGATTTTTCTATATTGCAAATCTGCTAAATCCCATTCCTTTGTATCAACTGTGTAGAATCCAGTGTACAGAGATATGATTCGCCTATTATTTTTATCATTCGCCTGTTATTTTTATCATTCGCCTGTTATTTTTATTATTCGCCTATTATGTGTATCAATTGTTTAGAAAAAAATATCGGTATCTCTATAATCGATCCTTCTTTTTGTTGTTATATCGATATCTCTGTTTATAATAACGCTAGTGTTAATAAGGATCGGTATCTCGATCCTTCTTTTTGTTATAATAACGAAAGTGTTTATAAGTTCTTCTATAATCGATCCTTCTTTTTGTACTGGGTCTTCCAAACTTGACATTGACTAACAGGTCAGATGATTTTAATACTGAAAGATATGGTAGTTGGAATTCACGAAAAGTGTAGCCAGTAGACTGCGTGCCATGTGATATCTCTCTCCATAATTTTGGATTTCTCTCTCCATATATCTCTCTCCATAATTTTGGATATCTCTCTGGACATAAATCTCTCACTTAGACATAACTGTACAAGGATTTTCTATCTATTTAATGAACCTGTAACCATTGAAAACTCAGTTAAATTAGATTTATGTTAACATTTGGATTTGGATTCTATGTTCCTATACATACCCAATGGGGATCGGGTAGTTTCACCAGTTATATATCCATTTCCAGTGGCAGTTAAATAGCCATAGGTTGTTTCGGTTTTATATCCTCCAGTTAAAATCCAGATCCATGTTCTAGATGGATACCGGCTTCAGGTTCCAGTGTGGTTGATTCAAACTTTTAAGTGATCAGCTTCAAATTCTTTTTTTATTTATATAATCTAAATTCATATACTCTTTTGATGATATGCCCAGAATTTGATTCAATTTCCATCCTACTACGGGGAAAATTTTATTTAATTTAGCAGTTGAGTTTAATAAATTTCTTGTAACACAATCACTTGCATGTCTATTTCTTTGAATCTTGCGCATGTTCAGTCACTGAACCATTCTTTTTATGAAAAAATTGGGAAAATATATGCATTTACACCTATGCAAGTAACTTGGCATTCATTTTAGATCAAAGGGAGAACTAGGTGTTAGCTTATAATTTTGTGCAAACTCTAGGCTCCAAATTTCTAGTATTTAAATTCATAATTTATCATTAATTAGTTAATATAGATTGGTAAGAGGATGAAAGAACCAGGGTTCTCTTTTTTTCCTCCCCATGTGGATGGCCAATTGCATTATTGTGAACATGGATTTTTATATTAGAATTGAAAATCATTAATACCTTGTCCTTTGTGGGATGTGAAGAACCCTTTTTTATTTAATATGCGCTCTACCTCACACTATTGAGTGATCTTGGTAGATCAGAATAACTTAGATACATTTTTTTTTATGTTTTTCAATCCAACATCTACGGAGTTGAAGACCCCAAGTGTCCACATAAATTACAATCTAGGACTAGTTTTAATTTTTTCTATTCAAACACTTAAAGGAGTTTAAAGGAAGAAAGGACCTTTAAGTTTCCACATCTTTTTACAAACTAGGGAAAGTTTCATTTGCTTTCCAAGAAATTTCAAATTTTACTAGGTTGAAATAATTCACACTTAGAACTTAATTAGGAAAGAGTAGCAAACCCTTATATATTCATGATATAATTTTGTTCATAAAGTTTTCACACACATGTCATTTGCACAAATTTCACCCACACACTAAGGATTTAAAGGTTACACCCTTTTGAGTATGATCGTCTCCCTATGCCCAAAAGAAATCCTCCTTCTAGGAGGATCATACCAATTGAGGAGTTTTAAAAAAGTCCTTCATCACACCCTTAATCAAGATGAACTAGTTCATGTCCACAATTCCAAAATTTTAAAAGAAAAATCTAACCAACAAACTAAAATCTTCCCTTAGAATGTCACAAAATAATTTATAGTGCTAGTTAGGATTTCACGGGTTAGAATCCAAATAAACTTGCATTATCTCATTTCATATGAGACATAGAATTTGACTCGTAGGGTGATTTCAAGATCATTTCTACCAAACATGGTCAAAACCCATTTGGTAATAGGTGCACTCTTGAGAGTGGATAATGATGAGTTTGGGACCAAATGTGTGATTGAAAGTCATATATTTCTTTATTAAAATCCCACAACCGTTATATTTCAACATAAAGGTAGGGAACCATATTGAATGTGTTTGTAAAGAGTTACTTAGTGACCAATACATGGGATGTCTTAAATCCTGGTATGAAATTATGCATC
>CBVK0100543851.1:0-17272 GCA_900067695.1 Picea abies | reverse complement strand
AAAGAGCTGGCGATATTTCCCAATAGCCACACAAAATCCAATCAAGGTGCAATTGCAACCCACAATTACCACCTGAGTAGATGTCCTAAAATTTGGTCACTAGGTACCTCGGTCAAAGTGTGACATTTAGATTTTCGGCCTAAGAAATGGGTCATGGGCTAGATCCTGTCCAAGAGGTGGGTGCCTCAAGGGGGGATGCACAGAACAACCAGACCTCGGCCTTCAACCCTTCATGGGTATCTCCCTGCCTTATGGTGTTAGGAACACTTGACTTGGAGGATTTCCAGTTCCCTGTTTAACAACTTCTATTGTTTTGATAATGTGAGAACTAGATAACAGGGAGTTATTTGGATGCCTATCCCTGAAATCCTACCTAGACAAAAAAATTTCTTTTGGCACCTCTTGTGGAGGAAAACTTAGTGAGTTTTTAGAAAAAATTTAGATGTAGTTGTTTGAAAGGTTGGGGGTGTGAACCAACCTCGTTGAAATTAAATGGGAGTAGATAGTTTCGTCAAGAAAAGGGTGGGGTGTTTTAGAATCCCTTCGGGGGAAACTTACTTTGACCTCCACGTTTCGAGAGGAAAACTATGTGAGTGATAAGTGACTTTTGTGTGTGAATGAGTGAAAGTGTGCCAATGTTTTAATGAATTAGGTGTCACCTTGCAACATGTGGACTTCGCTTGGTCCTTACAAGTGTTGATTACCTAATTAACCAAGTGCCTTTGGTACAACCTTGCGTAATTCAAAAGTCCCTAGGAAACTAGCATGTGGAAATGTGGGTCCTTTACTATTCCTTTAACTCCCTATTGTGATTTAATCTAAGAAAAGATTTGAAACTATCCTAGATTGTGATTATGTGGGCATGTATGGGCCCGTTACAAAACCTTTAAACTTCCCTAGTGATTTAATCTAAGAAAATAAATTTCAACACTATCCTATCTTTGTAGCATGTGGGCATGTATGGGCCCGTTACAATGTTAAGATGTGTTTGAAAAATAAACTAAGAGGAGTCCCAAGAGGGGCTGTTGTCCTCTCCTAAAGGTTTTAGTCTTTTTAAGGGAGATGAAATTGTCCTACAGTCTTTTTCTGATTCTCAAGGTCGCTTGGAAGTGCGAGAGAAGAGCATACTAAGCTATTGTTATCCAACTTTTAGTCTCAATGCAAGTTTTATGTGATTAGAAATGATTCCAACTTATACTTTTAGTCAAAGCAAGCCATCCATGTGGTGAAAATGAAAGAAAAAGAGGAAATAATGATTTTAAACCCCCTAAGTGCCTATGTGTTTTGACTAATCCCTTTATATGAAGAGGGAACTAAGTGTGGTGCAGCTTACAACATGCATAAAATCACTTTTAAGATGGCTAAGGGCCTTCCCCAAATCTCAAAAAACCTTACAATGTGTAGTTTTTTGCACAGGTGCGCGGGTCTCAGTGTAGACAGAGGCCCACTGAGCACCTGTGTATAGACCGAAACACACTTTTGGGCATAGGTGCGTAGAACAAAACTTTGACTTAGGTGCATGTGCGCACGATGCGCATCTGTGGGCCAAAAAACCCATGCACAACTGACACACGACTGTGAAAGAAAATTTCGGATGGAATTCTCCCAATTCAACTTGGAATTGGATGTTTTGCAGGTCGGCTTGGGCCGGTTAATGCACCTGCAGGTTAAAAGAAGAGCTATAAAAACCCAAAAAGGGTAGGAAATTGATACATTTCCCCAGTGGAGTCGCCAATCTATTGCGCCTCTTTTGCCACCTAGATGAGCAAAACAGAGGTGCTTGCAAGCTTAGTTGGGTTTGCTAAGCAAGACAACTATAAGGAAAAGGGTTAGAGAAAGAAATATAAAGAACAACTAAGAATTAAACTAAGAAATAAAATAACAACTAATTTAGTGAGCATAGGGACATAATAAAAAAAGAAACAATAAGACCCATGTCACCAATGGTAAGGTTTATATCAGTGAAAGAAAACATCAAGAAGAAAGAGGACTATGAGTCCCTTCTTCCTCCAAGGGAGGGCTCTTGGACCCCCACAAATAAGCTCTTTTTACAACTTTGAATGAAAATGGTGAAAGAATTCTTTGCTAATCCACTCAAGGGGTGAGATGGATTGCCCAATGTAATGGTGCTAGTATACTCTTGATGAGAATAGAGGATTCTTCAAGAGAATAGTAGCAACACAACTTTGCTATCAAATTCCTTAAAAAATGAAGTGCACCCATGGCCTTTTTATAACACCTCTTTGAGGTATTGTGCAACCATCTTGTAGTGTGGAAAGAGGCTAATTAGGGCATTTTTAGGTCTTTGACCAACCACCCAGTTGGATCCAGTCCAGATTTGAGTGTCAAATCAACTTGGAAGCTGAACCAGAAGTGGGTGGGAGGCCGACCACTCTCATAAATGCATCGTTCTCAGATGTGCACGGCTTTTAGTGACCACAGTCGCGCATCGGACGCATGTGCACTTTTCCTGTGTTTCTGTTTTGCGCATGTGCGCGCGTGCCCTGTGTAGTCATAGCACACTTTAATTTTGTCACTGGTTGTATAGTTTTTGACCCTTTGGAAATGATTTTGTGGTAATTTTGGTCCATGGGTGACCTCATAACTGTTTGACGACGCTGGATTCTTGTAACCATTTGCGGAAGAAATTTTAGTGATAACAATGACGAAGGAGTGATGTTTGAAGGTATGAGTGTCAGTCCTGTACCAGGACAATGAGACCATGATTTAACTGCTAGGGGTCGGATTCATATTTCAAAATAAACCAAAGTTTTGCTTGTTGTGTGATCGTGGATATGTTAATGTGAAAATTAAAAATAATCAAGGATATAATGACTAAGTCATAACCCCAAGGTGGATAACTCATGCGCTATGGTAAGGGATCAACCAATAAAAAGATAGGTTTACAATCTTTAAGGTTTATGAAAATATTAGATGCCCTTAGGTGTTATCCCATTTGCAAAAGAGAAATCCACAAATTGTATGATGCCCTCAAACCAAAGCTTGTTCTAATTTCATGCTTTCGGTCGTGAAATTGAACAAGAAAAACGATAGATTAAAAATAATGAACTTATACACACAGCTAGTCCAATGAAACTTTTCAAAGCCAAATATGATAGAAATGTTTGCAAGGAGAAGGAGGCAGCTACAAATTTTTTTATCCCTTAAAGACGACATCTTACAATGATAAAATTGACATGAATATTTGGCTACCAACAAAACCCTAGAACGAGGTTTTGTGCTTTAAAATTCATACATAATTAGTCATAACATCTATGTTTTTATGGTTCATTTATAGTGGTGAAATCCATCTCTAAATTGCTCTTAATTGCATATCTATTATTTGGAGATGATTTCGGTAAACTCTAGAGCTAAAGTTGAATACCCTAAGGGGGAATTCACCTTTTCATTTCAAGTTCTTGTTTATCTCATTGACATATCTATTGTGATATTGATACTAACTTACATGGGATATTGTTTTGTTACATATCTTAAGCCCTAGCCAAATTGTCCAAGACATCTTGCTTTAAGGTGAAAAAATCTCTATTGTATTGGTTTCTTTCTCACTTCAAATTTGGATTTTTGCATTAATTCATTAATAAAATAGATTTAGAAGTGTTGGACAACCTTAAGCTTGTCCATAATTTAGCATATATTTGATTGACACCTAAAGCACACAACACATAGTTATTTTATGCTAGCGGATTTCATTACTAGTGGTTCACAGTAGTTTAATGTGATTTCATTCTTAGTGATTTAAAGTAGCTTAATGCGGTTTCTTTCAAGTAGCCAATTTTAAATTTCATTTATTGGGATGATGATCAATTAGATGCAAATCTGAAGTTGTTCAAGTGTTACATTCTTTATAATCATACTTTAACTCATATCTCTTAAGTAGATAATTGTTATTTTATGTTATTGATAGTATTGATCTTAAATTGTTATATTAAGGCATTTAGTCACTTGTTGGAATCCTTGTATTTGACATTGTCATACATAAGTGTGGGTTCATTAAAGTAAATCATAAGCTGACATAGACTAATTCACTAAAGAAGATTTACTTAAATATCTATCATTGATAAATAGGGATACCTCGATCTTTGAAACTAACCTAAATTGAAAAAAATATTATAGTAAAGTGAAAGTATTGCAATTCCTAGTTTCCCAACATCAAATGGTTGGGATTTTGTCTTGGATGCTAGTTTAGAAGGTAATAGGATGCATGCAACTTCCATCTTGCACTTATACCTAAGACAATGGCAAATTTCTTAGATACTCACAATTCAAGATCCAAGGCAGATTTATAATAACTTGTATTAGTGACACAAATTATTCAATATATATTATTCTCTTTTTCCAATCGTCATCCTCTTTCCTTCAGTTTTTCCACTCATAGACACCTTAATTCTACTCTTTCTTCCTTAGTTCTTTGTAATTAACCTATTTACATACTTTTTCGTCTATTTTTCTTGCAAATGGTTGTAAGACTCTACAGTGGACTCAATGTTTCATATTGCTCATCAGTGACCTTTCAGACTCTGCTATTCCCTTTGTTTAATTTAATGTGACGCTTTGTCTTCCTCACCTCTATTTTCTATAACTCTCTGTTTCTCTATATTTCTCTACATTAGTTTTGCAGCTCAATATTTTCCCTGGTACAACGATGGAAGTCCAGGTCTTCCTCGGATTTTGTGACCTTCCTAAATTTTCACTTGCAAATTTTCCAAACTTCAACAATGAAATATTATGCAATTGTAATTTGCGGAAGTTTTTGATGGTCCATATTCTTGTTTGTGGTTCTCGTCTCTTGCCCTATCATTGAGAGTTGCAAATTTTTATTTTTATATCTAAAGGAATTGGTAATTGATTATCTAGATTAGGTCTAGGTTCAAATTTGGTTGGTTGGTACTATAATATTTAAGCTAGAATCAATAGCTTACAAGCCAGTCTTTAACGAAAACTTATAACTTAACAAGAGTCCAAAATGTCCCCAAACCCATTGAAGTAAAACCTCTAAAACCTCTATCCCAACCTGCACCTATTCTTCTAGCCTTATCCCTTCCCAATTTTAACTAGGTGAATCTTTAACCTGTAATCCATATAGGGTCCTGCAACTGAACTTTGTAGCTGTTATCAATTCTCCTAAATTGAAACTGAGCAGTTTTCGCTTTCTTAATGAGGAAAATACTAATCAAAGAAAAATCGACAAAGCAGTGATGGCATGAGAAGTCTAGCCGTTGGAGACTGGCGCATCAAAGTGTTTGGGAGAAATCCGGATTTGTGAGTAGTTGGCGAAGCGTTGAGTTTGATGGAGAATTGTGCAGTGCAGAAATAAGGATCAAGAGTAAGGAGAGAAGTATGATAAACACAAAAAAAACAGCAAGTGTTGGAGCGCCATTGTAGTGTCCCTTCTTTTGGACCATGATCTGATTTTTTTTCCAGATATGCTGTGATCCTGTGTTGAGGCTATGACTTGTATTTTGGACTATGTGGTGATTTGATTGGACCAACCATCATCACATGTATGAGTTGACTGGTGGTACTTGTACATATGTATGGATGCCTACATATATATTTTCAGTCGGCGGCTGAGGCCATGTGATGGATCACTGTATGAGCTGGTTAACCTACAAGTTAGGTAAATGTCTACCTGTTGATAAGCATATTTGTTGCAGGCTGTTATGGATGTGAGAAATAATATCTACCAGTTGATCAGCATCTTTGTTGTAGGTTGTCATGGATTGTCAGAGTTCAAAGGGTGATAGCACCTTCAGGTAAAACCTGTTGCTATGTCATTGATTATGAGGACCATATGTATGGATGCCTGAATACATATATATTTTCAGTCGGCGGCTGAGGCCATGTGACGGATCACTGTATGAGCTGGCTAACCTGCAAGTTAGGTAAATGCCTGCCTGTTGATAAGCATATCTGTTGCAGGTTGTTATGTACGTGAGAGGTAATATCTATCTGTTGATAAGGGTGTTCGCTAAACGTTTATTTTTTGAGTTTTTTTTATCAGAATTTGGCGGCATTTTGATTATACAAATTTACTCACTCAAATCTACAGATCCAATCATTCAGCATCTGATTTTGGGTAAAATTAAACAGAAAAAATTGCCGGAAAATCTCCAAAAGATAGAATGTTTAGACTACTGCCTTGATAATTCTGGAAGGTTGTTATGGATTGTCAGAGTTCAAAGGTGATAGCACCTTGAGGTAAAACCTGTTGCTATGTCATTGATTCTGAGGACCGTTTTACATTCTATTTTTTAGGTTTTTTGGTTAGGGATGTAAATTTGGATAAAATTGTTATTTTTTGTTGTTTAAATTGCATTTTTAATGCATAAATAAAATCAAGGTGTTGACAAACCTCTAGACACTCGAATTATACAAACTTAGTCATTCAAATTTGCAGATCCAACCATTCCTCACTAACTTTCCAACAAAATAAAACTAAAAACTAAAAAATAAAAACTCCATCTTATTTCAATTTTAAGTGTGGAGGTTGTTGTGCCCAGCTCACCAATTCGTAAGGGCAATTTTAAGTGTGCAGGTTGTTGTGCCCAGCTCACCAATTCGTAAGGGCATGGTACACTGTGTGTTGGGAAATAAAGACAACACCAGGTGGGACATGTGTGTCTGTGTAGACCGTGGGACGGTCGGAGTCCCAGGGTAGTGTCTTGGTTGATGTGAAACTGTGTTATTTATTTTCGAGTAAAGTTTTTTTTAAATATTGATAAAAATAATATAAACTAGGTATAATTAAAAAATAATTAATTACAATCTTTTCAAGCAAGTTTAAAAGAGAAAATATGGGTTCCTAGTTAAAAAATAATTAATTACAATCTTTTCAAGCAAGTTTAAAAGAGAAAATATGGGTTGGTCATGGGTACAATACTCACTCTTATACTATCCATGCACATAACATAAAGATATAAAGAGAAATCCCTTGAGGGGACCATCACATCTACTATAAGTTGGTCATTGTCATTTGAGGTAGGGCTTGGGGATTTGAGATGGGGTTTAGCAATTATAGGTTTTATTAGGTTTCATTCGCCAACAAGAGGTTTTGAGGACTTGGGTCTTTCTGATATGGCAAGAGCTAATGTCAAAAACTGTTTGTGGTTGCATAATGGGTCAACTTTAAGTGTATTCATGGTTCTTTTGAACTTGTCTCATTGCCTAGTGGAGAGGCCTACTGTGATTGAAATTTTGTCGGGAACTTGCGTAATTGGACCACCTTGGTAGGCTAGCTAAGTTATGAGGTCCAAATGGTCCAACTAGGACAACATGGTTAAGTGGTAGTCCACGAGGCTTCGTACTAGTACTCCAACAATTGCTATAAATGCTTCATCTAGAGCCTCACCTTACGTGTTTGCAACATGCTCTCCATTAGTATGTTGGTATATATCAACATGCCATCATAACAAGAAAAGCTATGTGATGCAATGTTTTCATTAAACAACATATCATTTTCCTTCTTCCTTCTTCCAAAATAAGATCTTAGCTATGATAAACATCCATGCAAATGAAATTCACTGGCACGGGGTGAATGATCTCTAAGTAGGGAAACCCAACATGAGATGGAGGCTAGGAGATATTGTTGACAAACGACTGCAATACAAGACCATGCAACCTTAGCGAGTAGGCAGAGCCAAAAGAGGTGCTTAAGGAATTTTGTTAGAAAAACAGGATCGCAGAGCAATAAAATAAAATAAATGCAGAAATAAAACACAGATGATACACAATATAATATAGACACAGATATATGTGGTTCACCCAGTGTGACCTACGCTCACCAGAGAAATTGTCAGGTCCTTCCTTTATTATTATCCAACAAATGAAGGGATACAACCTACAACACACCCATTGTAAATTCCTCTTCTTTCTCTCACAGTCTCCTCTCTTAGAATGCAATATTCACTCTCATGCACAACTGCAATACTATGCCCTCATACAAAACGAGTTGTCTTTTTGGACGAAAACCCTAACATAACTTCTACCGTTAGATCTACGGCCTTATAATGAACGATCCAGTTTGAGTACAAAATTACAATATTTTACAAGGCAAAGGTCCCCCCGAAAACCCGGAAGAAGGGGGCTAGACATACCTGCATATAAATTAGGAAAATAATCAGGCTCCACAACCAATAGATTTTTCTCTTCCACATTCTAGACAACTTAGGTTGGACATGCCCAAATAAGTTAACATCTTATGTAAACAAATTCCTCCCACAACTAGACACTAAGGAAAAAAATGCTTTGTGAAGTACCAATAGTGACTTGCAAATACTACAATGTTGAAATAACCAAATTTTTGTTTGGACTTCAAACTTGTTCAACCCTTTCAAGAAAAGGCTTGGAGTAGAACCATCTATATCCCATGGCGCTCTTGTATATGATAAAAGCAGTGGTCTTTCCCAATGCTAGTCCTATCACTAGACTTGAGCCATTAGGAGGTCGAGCTTTAATAATAATTTCTTAAGGAATGAGCCACCATAATGTTTTAAATCTCAAGTGAGATTGAACCTCCAAAGTAATTTCTCAAATTGTAATATGGATGGGGATTGAGTGGAAACACTAGAATGGATCTCAACGTATGGCTATAATGTGTTGGGAAGGCACACTAGTGTTCTTTTAGCTAGCCCAATTGTAACTAGATATAGATTTTGTAAAAGGTGTTTTGGATTTATATTAATAAAGTTTTATAAATAATTATTTAATAGACCTATTTTCGTAATAGGTGGATTAATAATATTTATTTTTATAAATATTTAAAAAATTAAATAGTAGGTTAAGCAAATTAGAATAACAAATTTAAAAATAAAATAAATTTAATTTTAGAAATAAACATATTATATTAATACTAAAAATACATTAATTTAAATATATTTAATTTCAAAATTATTTTTAAGATGTAAAAAATTTAAGTATAATTAATAAAGTGATGCATTAGATATAATAAAATAAAATATGTAAAATATAATTTCAAAATATTAATTAAACTAAATTTGTTAATTAATTGCATTTTATTGAAGTTTATTTATGACTATGAAAAATAAATTTGAAATTAATTCAAATGTATTATATTTCTAAATTATGATTTTAATTCTAATTTCAGACAATAATAATTGATTAGTAAACGTTGGATTTATAGCCCATTCACTTCACCAACATGAATCCTATGCAAAAAATATTTTTTGTTCTCTATCTCAATCTAAGATATGGTGCTTTATTCTCAGAAAGGCCACTAAGCCTTTGTCCTCTTTCCTATACAAGGACCTCTCTTCTCTTCTTGGGATGGATGCAAGGTATGCTCTCTATGCAACCTTTGCTCCAAATGATTGGTTGGCTCCTTCACTTACATAATTGTTTGAAATACCAACTAGGCTTATGTGTTTCTGATTTTGTGCTTAATCCAATTTGAAGTGTAACTTTTGTCTTTGTTCCTCCTCATGAGGTAAGGAATGATGATTCAACTTCTTGGGCCTACGATTCCAAAGCAATTGCTCCACAAGGATGTTGTCTCTAACGTCTCTTCATTGCAAGCAAGGTAATGGAAGAATGATTTTATTCTGGTTTTCAATTGCATGATTGCCACATACAACCAACCATAGTGCGAAATACAATGCAAATCTTTAACAACTCACTAATACACATGTCAGCCTGCTTATGACATTCATGTGGTGCCTCTCTTTGAATTATGGACTGCACACTTTCTTCACCAATCAAAGATCCTCTTTGTCCATCTTGAAAAAACTTCATATGGACCTGGAAGTTGTGATGCTTTAAGTGGATTCTTGAACCGAATGCAAATCCACTCTTCACAATTCTACAAGCAAAAGGGGTAAATTAATTTAACAATGAATTCTTGCTTGTCGATGACAGTCATCAAATGATGCATATGTCAATCCAGTGGCTATGGATTCATCTTTCCCCAAGGATTGATACAATGTTTATTTATTCTAAAGTAGAACAACAAACAATCATAGCATATGTATTCAAACGAAGAGTAATGCAGTAGGCACTAGCTAGTCATTAAGCTAGATAACATCTTTATTCTAATTCAAATGAATTTCTTCTTCTTTACAATGTAATAACCATCCCGAAGGCCACCAAACTTCTCTTTCTCAATAATGTCTCAAATATAAAGGAAATCCTCCCACAGTCAATATGTCGAATTTTGCATATTACAAACTAGAAATCATTTACAATGAACAATCAATTAATGGTTGCAAATCCGCCCTTTTTATTATGTGAGCATTGGACCATTATAATGTTGCCATATGTTTTTAGATATCAATTCCTTCTTGCACCATTTCCAACAATTTGACCAGACAAAACAAAAGTTGACTTAGATAAGTGAGATCGTCCAGGTAAATAAAATTTCCCAACATTGAATTTAATCTCCTAGGAACCAATTTAATCATCCGACAAGAATTGAAGCACCCAACATCCACTTGAATCGCCCAGGGAATATTTTAAGCGCCCAAGAACTAATAGAATCACCCAACAAGAAATAATGAGTGTCTCTATGGCTGTGTGCAGTCCGCATGATCTATGGGTGAGAGAGAAATGCCCACGTAGGAGTGAAGTTGTCCAAGCATAAAGACAAACACCCAACAAGATGTGAAGTTGCCTAGGGAAAATGTAAAACATCCAGGGGATATAAACTCGGCCCAAGAAAAGAGAAAACATCCCCAAAAATTAAGAAATTGCACATGCAAGAGAAATTTGAATGGGGGAGAGAGAGTTACACTATGGAAGAGTGAGAAATTCACCCAACATCCACAAAATTGAAATTAGCAACTCCTACAAAGGTGCAACGACTCAAAGATGGAAATCATTGATCTATGTTTGAGAAAATGCATCATATGGTGGTAGCAATAGAGTTCTTATACCATCTAAAAAAATATGAAATAAATCCACAAGTTTATCCACATCTTCCTCTCATGCTTTCACTATTTGATTGCATCCATTAAAATCACAATTAAAACATGGATACACATATCACATTCACATATAAATCTTAGAGAAATTCAATACATAATGGACACCAGATTTACTCTGGAAACCCAAATTGGAAAACCATCTCCAAATGGAGTGTTCAAGCTATTATTTCAATAATCTCTGGTTACAATTATTTCTTGGCTCATTGCCCATGTGATCCAGGTGGATATCGGTGACCACCCACCTATTCCAACTGGCTCCTCTTGTTCGTTTTTAGTTCAACACATTCTTATGTACTTCTTTGTAATTGTGGGTTCTACACTTCTGGGGTGGTCTAAAGCCCTACATATCTTCCAGGTGGATATTGGTGGTCTCTCCCCTAATCCAACTGGCTTATTTTGTATATTTTCAACTCATCACACCTTGTTGTACTTCCAGGGCCATTTTGAAGCCCTAAACAATGTTTTTTTTTTGTCTCGCCATAATCAAACTGTAGACAGAGTCAGAGTTTGATGGCAGAATGTGTAGTTTTCGGAAATACCTTTCCAATGGGCTATCATGCGCCTAAAATGGAGGTCGTATGAAAAATTTACAACCCCGAGAATTTAAGGTACCAACTTACCCATAGGGGCCCACATGACTTTTGGCGTTTCACCTTCTAGGGTTAGGTTTTTGGATGTCTAGGGTTTTAGCATTCATGAGTAATATCAAAAAGGCCTTTGGAGCCTCATTGTAATCATTATGCTCAAATGGATGTGCGTAGAAGCCACATCTCTTCTCATAGATAACTACCACCATTCAAGCAAGTGTTTCAGTTCTATAGTTTTACAATTTCAACCTATTTCATTTATTCAATAGAAGATATTGTTCACTCGATATCTGTGTTGTTCTTCATATCTTTGTGTTTATTGTATTCAGTTTGTTAATTAGTTCATTCCGCTCCTAAATCCGGATCAGTGCTATTAGAGCGGTCTGCTCTTCATTTATTTTTCTTCGTGCATGTCCCTGACAAGATCCGGGTATAAGAATTTGGGACTCGAACCAATTGAGCCATTTCAAGATCGGTCACACCAAGCCCGACAACAACCCATTGGAGACGAAAAGAAAGATGATGGAGTAGGAGATCCTTTTAAAATGTTGCTTGAGGAAGCTCTTGTGTGACAAAGAATGAAATGATGAAAAAATTTGTGTAGATCCTTCGGCAACTACCCACAGGAGAAGCATCTTCATCAGGCGGTGATGCAACCCCCTTCAAGGTATAGGTCAATTTTGATATTCCATTATTTGAAGGACTGATAGATGCGGATGCTGTAGATAAATGGTTGAATATGCTCGAAGTGTATTTTTCGGTCCACAATTTTTTCGATAGGGAAAATATTACTTTTTCACTCCTCAAGGCCATCCCCCATGTTAAGGACTAGTGGGACACTTACTCTGAGCAAAGGGCCATAGAGGAATCTACAATATTTGTGGTTTCCCCTACATGGGATTCCTTCTGGGATGCCATTAAAAAAAAATACTACCCTGTTGGAAGCTACGAGGACTAGTACACCAGATGGACCACCTTGTGTCAAGAAAGGGACCAGACAATACTAGATTTCACCAATATTTTTCATACCATGCGCAACAAATTGGGTATCAAAGACTCTGCGTGACATATGGGGCTCAAATACCGTGGTTGTTTGCATATATACATCCAAACAAAAATGGAGTTTCTAGACATCACCTCATTGGGTACGTCTTATAGATACGTTGTCAAGATCGAGCATAAATTTAAGCAAAAGAGGCGATAGTTTGGATCTCTAAACTCCTCACATCCAAAGTAGGGAAAAGGTGGCCCCAACCCACACAACAAGGGACAGAGAAGAGATGGCCACTCTCAGGAAAACCGCCCAATCCGCAACAAAAGAATGGAAATGAGAAGACGAAGAAGGACATGAGAAAATGGTGTGAGTACCATAAAATCCCTTGGCACAACACTGAAGAATGCCGCTCCAAGCAGTCACTCATGGTTGAGCTGAAGGCTTCCGAGTTAGAGGCCATTTCTGATTCTGAATCAAATCCCGAAGGAGGGAAGCGAATTATTGATGTTGAACCCAATGCCACTATCACGAACCAGAAGAACCAGAGGAAGGGGAATGCCTCTTTCACTCACAAATGTGGGTAAAGGGGGCTCCGCTTCATTTCATTGTCGATAAAAACAGTCAGAAGAACCTGCTTTCAGTAGAGGTCGTCAAATGTCTGGATCTACTAACGACACTGCATCGACAACCCTACACCATTGGCTAGCTTCACCAAGGAAGAGATCTCTGTGTTAGCCAACAGTGTCATCTTCCCTATGACATCAAGCCTTTCAAAGATGTGGTATTGTGTGATATTTATCCCCTTATTAGGACAACCATATTTTTGGAAGCGTCATGTTGTGTATGAGTCTAGATCCTACAGTGTTATTATTACTTTGGGTAGGCAATTGTAAAGGATACCAGAGGTAGTTCCACCTACCACTATTTATTTAATCTTTGCTAAACAATGCAGTAAGGTCATTTCACAGACCGAGAATTTTGTCTTCTTTGTGATCCATTCTCACAGTAAGCAGAAGGTCGACGCCACATCCATGGTCTCTACACAAAGCCTCTCTTTGCAACAGAAGCAAGTGGACGGGATCGTGGAGGAATACATAGACATCTTCTTCTCACCCACCGGGGTATCGACACATTGCTAAGTCAAGCATCCAATTGATCTGACCCTCGATGAAACTCTACCCAATGGACCAATCTATCATCACTGGCTGATGGAAAATGACTAAATCAGGTGTCAGATCCAAGGGCTTATTCAAAAGGGGAACTTCAAACCCAAATCCTCCCCTTGCGGAAGATGATTGTACTGGTGTAGAAGAAAGATGAGACTTGGTGACTCTGCATTGATTACAGATCCCTAAACAAAATCACAATCAAGAACTGGTACCCAATTCCCAGGATTGATGACCTTCTTGATCAACTCAAGGGGGAAAATTTCTTCAACAATATTGACTTAAATTTTGGCTACCACCAAGTTCCCATCGAACCAAATGATGTATGGAAGACAACCTTTAAATATAAAGAAGGTCTCTTCGAATGGATGGTCATGCCCTTTTTCTTAACAAATGCACCAACCACTTTCATGAGGTTGATGGATGATGTATTGAGACCCTTCACCAACTATTTTGTGGTGGTATATTTGGATGACATCCTCATCTTCAACAAAACTTGGGAGGAGAACATGTGACATATTTAGTAGGTTTTGAGCACTCTGCGGCAACACAAACTATACGCCAACTTGGAAAAATTCTCTTTTGGCATGAACAGGGTCCAATTCTTGGGATACATTATTGATGAGCATGGGATACATGTTGATCCAACAAAGATCCAAGTCATCAGTGACTGACCAACCTCGTCCACACTAACCGAGCTTCAAAGCTTCTTGGGACTGGCCAACTTCTACTGATGGTTTGTGTTGGGATTATCCCATATTGCATGGGCCCTCATCTAGGTGACCGGGGGAGGTGGCAGGGCTAAGTTCGTGTGGGGGAAGGAACAACAATGATCATTCGATGATATGAAGAATCGCTTGTGCTCAATTCAAGTACTCTCCTTGCCCGATCTGCAACAACCATTCAAGATTGAGACTAATGCATCTGACTATGTTGTGGGCACAGTTCTCACTCAATATGATCATCTGGTGGCATACCATAGTGAGACACTCTTAGATACTGTCCGAAAATACCCCACCAACAAGGAAATGTATTCCTTCATACAAGCTTGTTGTCAATGGAAACATTGCATTCTGGGAAATGAGACGATCATCCACACTGATCACAAGCCTCTGCAGTTCATACAGACACAAGGGAAATTGCAGAATGATCGCCATCAAAAGTGGTCCACCTACCCGCAACATTTCCATCTCAACATCAAGTATAAGACAAGGATCTCAAATCGTGTTGCCAACTGCCTCGTTCGACCTCCTGTGGCTGCCCTCACCACTGTGCTCCATTCCTGTGGACATGAGGCATTTGAGTGGCCCCAACTTTATCAACAAGATTTGGACTTCGCCACCACCTATCAGCTATTGGGTACAAGCATGATTGTCACCGATTTTCACATTCATGACGGAGTATTATGACATCTTGGCCATCTCTGTGTTCCTACAAGAGAGTGTGCAAAGATGATTTGGGAATCCCACTATAGTCAGATGTTAGGACATTTTGGCGTGGAGAAAACTATGGCCATTCTTCAGAAACATTTTTATTGGCCAAAACTTCGAGAGGACGTTGATAATTATATCGGATCTTGCACTACTTGTGAAATTGCCAAGCCAACCATCAAGAAGCAAGGCTTATACACCCCTCTTTCTACTCCCAAGAAGCCTTGGGAATCCATCTCAATGAATTACATATCTGGCCTTCCGTCCACCAAGCAAGGCAATGCATGTGTATTTGTGGTCGTTGAACATTTTTCAAAGATGGCCATCTTCACAACCTGCAAGAAGAATATCACGGCGACAGATATTACCAAGATATTCTTCGAATGAGTGTGAGTCCATTTTGGGATACCACAAACCATCATCTTCGACTCAGACAACAGGTTCCTCAACACATTTTGGTCGAGTCTCTAGTTACTTTTGGACACCAAGCTCACTAAATCCACTTCTTTCCACCCCCAAATAGATGACCAAACAAAGGTTGCCAATCAAATGATTTTGCACATCCTGCACATGTACAACTCTAAGCATTCACATACATGGGATGAGAGTGTCCGCTATTTTCAACACAGTTACAACAAGGCTCTCCATAGCTCCAATGACCATGTCCCATTTCAGGTGGGGCTGGGATTCCAACCCTTGGGTCCCATTGATGTTGCACTACCTCTTTCCACCACACAAACATACTCTTCCCATGTTCAGACTGAGATTGACAAAGCCACTAGATTCATTGAGCGGATTCAACACATCCGCCAACAAGTCTAGGAGATTTTGCAGAAATCCAATGCTAAGTATAAGAAGCACCATGATCAACATAGGATATTGCACTAGTTTTAGGTTGGAGACAAAGTCTGGTTACATTTGCAGATGGAGCGTCGCACATGGACCCATCAGAAGCTCCACCCACTTCGCTATGGGACTTACACTATCACCAAGGCTGTGGGTAGCAATTATTTTGAGTTCAACACTCCACCCTTCCTTGGCTGGCGCCCAATGTTTAATGTGGACTTCCTTTGGCCATATTTTCCACCATTATTAGACACCTCAGATATCGTAGAAAAATTGACACCAACAGAGCTCAACCCTTACTGCATGGAACAAACATCCGCTGATCAGATAGTGGACACATAGGTCAAGGGCACTCACCATCAGAGGATCCAACTTTATCGGGTTGTCAAGGCAGGGCAACTCCTCTACCAAGGAAAGTGGCTCACCTGGGGAGAAATCCAGCAGAAGTTTCCTCACCTGATGGGGAAACTCAACACAATGGAGACCATTGCTTCCTAAGGGGGGAGGATTGATCCAGGTGGATATCAGTGGCCAACCACCTATTCCAACTGACTCCTCTTGTCTGTTTTTAGTTCAACACATTCTTTTGTACTTATTTGTGATTGTGGGTTCTACACTTTTGGGGAAGTTTGAAGCCCTACACATCTTCCAGGTGAATACCGGTGGCCTCTCACCTAATCCAACTGACTTATTTTGTATGTTTTCATGTCAGCACATCTTTTTGTACTTTCAGGGCCATTTTGGATCCTTAAACAATGTTTTTTTTGGCCCACCATAGTCAAACTGTAGACAGAGTCAAATTTTGATGGCTACATGTGTAGCTCTCTAAAAACCCTTTCCAACATTCTATCATGCGCCTAAAACAGAGGTCATATGCAAAAGTTACGACCCCGGGAAGTTGAGGTACCAACTTACCCATAGGGGCCCACATGAATTTTGGCGTTTCACCTTCTAGGGTTAGTTTTTTGGATGTCTAGGGTTTTGGCATTCATGAGTAATATAAAAAGGCATTTGGAGCCTCATTGTAATCATTCTGCGCAGACAGATGCGCATAGCAACCACATCTATTCTAAGAGATAGCCACCACCATTTGAGCAAGTGTTTCAGTTTTGCATTTTTACAGTTTCAACCTATTTCATTTATTTAATAGAAGATATTATTCATTGGATATCTGTGTTGTTCTTCATATCTCTGTGTTTATTGTATTCAGTCTATTAATCAGTTCGTTTCGCTCCTAAATCCGGATCACCCAGGGTTCAAGTCTGCTGGGGTTCCTGTTATAACCCTAAATTGC
>CBVK0100543850.1:0-17272 GCA_900067695.1 Picea abies | reverse complement strand
TGATACACAGTGATGTGTTTGGACCTATTCTTGTTCCATCCCTAGGTAAATATGTGTATTATGTTTCATTCATAGATGATTTCTCAAGGAACAATTGGATTTATTTTCTTAGAAATAAATCTGAGGTATTTGATAAATTTAAAGAGTTTAAGGCTTTGGTAGAAAATCAGGCAGAGAAGAAAATAAAGGTATTGAGGATAGATAATGGTGGATAATTCTACATAAATGAATTCAAATAATTCTGTAAGAAGTATGGTATAGAAAGGCAGAAGACTAATCCATACACACCTCAATAGAATGGAGTTGCAGAAAGGATGAATAGGACACTGATGGAAAAAGAAAGGAGCATTCTTAGTGGTGTCGATTTAGGACAGGAATTATGGGTAGAGACAGTGGGTACAACATGTTACCTAGTCAATTAATCACCTTAATCAGGGTTGGATGATAAAACTCCACACAAGTTATGGACTGGTAAGACACCCTCTCTTGAACATATTAGAGTGTTTGGTTGTCATGCTTATGTACATGTTCCAAAGGAAAATAGGAGTAAGATGGATAATAAAGTTGAAAAGTGTATCTTTATGGGTTATAAAGATGGTGTGAAAGGTTATAATATTTGGAACCCATAAACTAAGAAGATTGTTTACAGTTGGGATGTTGTTTTTAGAGAGGTAAAAGATGTGTCCAAACAAGAATTCCTACCATTACAAGACAAAGCTAAGAAAATAGAGCTTGAGTTGGATGATGAAAAATCTGAATCATCTAAAGAAGATGACAAAGAAGGAGAAGAACCTCATACCCAATTATAGAGGAGATCAGTGAGGGAAAGAAGGGAACCATAAAGGTATAGTCCACCTGATTTTCGTTCTAATTTTGCTTTATCTATTATTGATGATGATCCAAGAACTATCAGGGAAGAAGTGAATTCAAAGGATAGTAAACTATGGAAGAAGGCCATGGTTGAAGAAAAAAATTCCTTGGATAAGAATGAGGCATGGGATATAGTTGAGTTGCCAACTGGAAGAAATTATTTTGGTATAAAATGGTTGTTTAAGAATAAGTTTCATGCAGAAGGAAAAGTGGAGAAATAAAAGGCTCGGTTAGTAACAAAAGGTTATTCCCAGGTAGAGGGAGGTGACTTTGGTGAGATTTTTTCTCCCGTTGCTAAGTTAACTTCTATTATATTTATTTTATCTATTGTTGATGCTTTTGATATTGAAGTGGAATAGATGGATGTGAAGACAACATTCCTACATGGGGATATGGAAGAAGAAATCTACATGAAGCAACCAAAAGGATTTTTAGTGAAGGGAAAGAAAGAGCTAGTTTGTAAGCTAAAGAACAGACTATATGGTCTGAAGAAATCACCTAGGATGTGGTACCAAAATTTTGACACATACATCCTTGGATTGGAATTTGTGAGAAGCAGGGTTGATCACTGTCTGTATTCCAAGCAAGTTGGTAATCACTTCATTTATGTAGTTTTGTATGTTGATGACATGTTGTTGGTAGGAAATAACATGGATGTTATCAAGGAGGTGAAATCACATCTATCCTCCAAATTTGACATGAAGGATTTTGGTGATGCTAACTTCATTCTGGAAATGGAGATTAAAAGAGATCATGCATATAGGAAACTCTGTTTGAATAAGAGAAAATATGTTGAGACGATATTGCAGATGTTTAAAATGCACGGAAGTAAACCGATCAAGGTTCCTATTCCTATAGGTGTAAAGTTATCTACAGATTAGTGTCCCAAGACACATGAAGAAGAAGAGGGCATGTCCCATGTTCCGTATGCCAGTGCAGTTGGCAGTTTGATGTATGTAATGGTCTGTACTTGACCAGACATTGCACATGCAATGGGATTTTTGAGAAGGTATATTTCAAAACTAGGGAAGGAGAATTGGATAACAGTAAAGAGGGTCTTCATGTATTTGCGTGGCACTACCAATTATGGATTATGCTACCAAGGAAGACTAGGATTGGATAGAGTGGTGGGCATACATGGCTTTGTTGATGCAGACTTGGTTGGAGATATGGATCGTAGAATATATACAAGTGGGTATGTGTTTAACCTATTTGGAGGAGCAATCGATTGGATGAGAAAAATACAGGTTGTAGTGGCACTCTCAACTATAGAAGTTGAATACATGGAAACCACTCATGCAAGCAAAGAAGCAGTATGGTTATAGAGATTGTGTTCAAGTATTGGATTGGTACAACAAGTAGTGAGATTAGATTATGACAATGAGAGTTCAATATTCCTGGAAAAGAACCCAACTTATCATTCAAAGACAAAGCATATTGATGTTCAGTATCACTTTGTGAGAGACATGGTTGAAGAAAAGAAGGTGTTTCTGGAAAAGGTTGACACTTTGAAGAATGTTGCAGATTCATTGACAAAGCTTGTGGGCACAGAAAATTTCTCCTGGTGTAGAGTAACAATGGGAATTACTTCCCTAGATTGTTGACTATATAATCCTATAGACCCCTGGATGCAAAGAAAACAACAAGTGGAAGAATGTTGGGTATGTGTTATATTATGTGCATGTGTGCATCAGGGCACGTCAGATTTGACAACTGCGTCTGAGAATGTTGGGTATGTGTTATATTCTTTTCATTTGTGTCGTGTGCACCGGGTGGTTCCTAGGGGGGTCCCAGGGGGGGTAGGTATGGCCCCTCTGGTTATGCACAACATTCAGGGAAATGCCCCAAATTTGTTTTTTGGGCGTTTTTACTATTTTGGCAGATTTTTCTATTTTTAGCAGTTTTCTAAATTAATCCTGGATTAAGGGATTAGGGTTTTCATATCTACGTAATAACTAAAAACATTTTATATATATTGTATGGTGAATCATGAAATTAATACAATGAAGTGCTGAAAGGTTTTCTCCTAGTTAAGGGTTTCCGGTATACATCTTTGTGTACTATGTGTATGAGCCATTGATTAATTTTTGTTTTTCTTAAGAATATATATGCATTGATTTACTTAATAGTTTTAAAAATTACAATGATTCCATCCTACCTAATCTCAGGGCCTATTGGTCCTAAGTGAACAATGAAGTTTTCCAAATGTTGCAAGAGTTGGACCCAAGTCTGTGGCACCCCAACTACATGAGGTTGCATGAATGGCAGGAGATCCTTGATCTTGGCCATGGGAATTGCACGAGTGAGCGCAGTGAGGTTCTGCTCCACCCATCTATAAAATATTTCAGCCTCTCCGACTGGAGGTACCCCTGCAGTTATTGGTCCGCTGGCTACTACTAGTATCGCCTCTGGTCGAGGACGTCACCTAGTCCTCGAGAAGTCTGTCGGGCACATTGGTCCCACATCTATACATAACAGATACATAGTTGTCAATACTTTGATGCATATAAATATGATATATATAAAAGAAATTAAAAATTAAATAACTTTAAAACACATGTACCTATCTCTCCTCACTCCTCTCCAGGAGGTACATGTCTAGATATCTGGAAAAGTTGATTCCAACATAGGGGTAGTCCTATATCACTAGAATCTATCATTCCCACCAGTTGAAGAAATTGTCATCAAAGGCCTCTATGGTCATTCCTCCCCCCTATCATGGCAGAAATTCTTCCCATCTACATACCATTGGGATGGAGGCCACATGCTCCCATACTATCTCTCTCAGACTTAGACTGGGTACCCTCTCAAAGAAGAATGAGCAAAAAATGGTATCGAACCTGAAGTTCTTGTTACTATGCTCTCAACACTCTATGAGAAACCTCTTCATGAAGTCAAGAATGGTCGTGCTCCAATAAAAAATACATGCATCTAGGCATTGCATTTCATAATACATGTGCGCCTAGGAAGCCTAGTGTAGGGTCACAGATCCATTGATCTGCCCAATAAAAAAAATGATCATCTTCAGTGACAAGTTGGTAATCTTTTGGATAGGAACCTGAGAACCTACTTTCTCAGTGCCATCCTCACAATGCATCCCGATGTAGTCGACGATGTTGAAGGGCCCAGGGAGGAATGTATGTAGGTTGATTGGTTCCCCACTCCTCGAGAGGTCAGTCAAGAAATATATATCCTCACTCGTTGGAGTCAACAAATGCCCCTCAATCATGAATGCCTCTATTTTAGGGTGTCAATAATCCACCAAGGCTTTTAATAGCCTAGGTTGCTCCCTCATGAATGAAAACTGGTAGAACTTCCATAACCTGCATTGTTTCAATGCGGTGATAGCAACAGGGTCCTCATCAACCAATATATCAATTTCCTCATGTTCCCTCTCCCTCCAGTGGACATACATCTTGTTCCATGACAGTTCAAAGGGGATTTAGCTCTTGCATTTTGATTTTTTCAATACTTTTGAGGGTGTACACGGGCTCTCTTCGACATAGTCACGTATGTACATTGGCAGATTGTTCTCTGTCTACATACATATGCAGGCTATCCTTGAACAACCCGTGTACATGTAGGGCCACCATTTTTTAGGAGGGCGCACCCCCTCCCAAAGACAAAAATAATGCATGAAAGAAGAATTGGAATGCAAGAGGGATGTTACTTTATCCAAGAGGAAGTTCATTTCATCCTCTGAAGCTCCCATAATCAAATCTTTTAGAAAAGGGGTATTTTTTACCTTTTGGTTAAATTTCAAATTGCAATGGTGAAAATGAGTTGTTAGCTTCTATTTATAGACTTTTTTGGTCCTTTTTTCCATTTTTTTGAACCCTTTTGTCATTTTTTCTAGCTTGAAAATCATTTAATTCGGTTCTTGAGCTTCTTATTGGATGTTACAATGCACTTTTCCTTTTGGTTTGGTAACGTTTTTGGGAGATGGGTCATTTTTAAAGGTCCTTTGGCAAAAGTCATTTTTCCAACTTTTTCCATATAAGTTAGGAATCTACCTCCACTTTCTGCATCTTGTTGTCTTTTCCACTTTGCCATAGGATCGATCCCATAGAAGTGAGACACAAAACCATATTTGTTGTTTTAGAAGTGTCATGATTAGGTGGTAGGGCCTACCTTTACATGGATTCCCTAAATAGAACCTTGTTGAATTTTGGCGTCCATGCTATCTCTAATGAATTTAGGCTTGGGAGTCCTTGTTAGTCCTATCATTATTACGAGATTGAGACTCATTCTTCTAATGCATCATAATTCTTGGCCTCACCCTCAGGACTCCCAAAAATGAGCATGCTTTGTTGTCTTTCAAGCTCGCTTTGAGATTCGAAAGAAACATTCGACGAGACTACATTTATTCTTTTCAATCTTGTCTAGATTAACTGACAAAAGTATCTTCTTCGATTCTTCTTTAATCCCTTTTCATACTCTCTAAACATGAAAATATTTTTGAGTGATTTTATTGTCCTTCACTCTCTCCAAAGTCAAAATTGAAGGCACATTTGTCCGGTGTTAGTTTACCCCTTTTTTGGTCTGGATGGTCAATTTTACGAATAAAGGTATACTATAGGAGCTTTGGTTCACTAGAAGAGTATTCTAAAGTATAAGTTTAACTCTTTTTCGGGCCTGAGGGACTAAAATTATGAAAAAGGAACACCCATGGAGTTGATAGTTAATCTCTTTTCAGACTCCCTAAAATTGAAAAGATTGTCAAGTGACCTTGTTCCTTCGCACTCGTTAAATTTGTCTAGAAGAACATCTACTGGCATGATTTTACCCCTTTTTTCAGCCTGTTTATTATGGAGGAAAAATGTAGACCTTGGGAGATTCATCTTGTCGGGCGAGTTCTCTTCAGTAAAGTTTATACTTTTTTGGGCTAAGAAGACTAAATCTAGAAAAAGGCAGTGAGTCCATAGTTAATCTCTTTTCAGACTCCTTAAAATTGAAAAGATTGTCGAGTGATCTTGTATATGTCACACTCATTCAAATGGTTTTGAATAGATGTATTTCCAGTGCTAGTTTACCCCTTTTTCAAACTGAATAGACTATTTTCGAAAAAGGTACCCCAGTGGAGTCTTCTTTTATGTTTTTTTAGACTCTCTAAAAATGAAAAGACTACCGAGCTTACCTTCTCTCGGCTCGTTAAAAATTACATTGAAGGGGGATTCATTGAGTCTTGTTAATCGCATTTTCATATCTGCATTTTTGGCCTAATGTCAGCTCCATGTTTCTCTCAACTGAACCTTTGAAGCATGCCTTATGTTAGCACTCTGTAATTTTCCCAAGGTGTTGATTTTTAATGACAAAATAAAAAATATTTCATTCACACATTTCGTCAAACACTTAACAACCTAGAGATAACTGTCTTATTAAATTTCAGAAAGGATCACCCACATTCAGAAATTTCTATAAGCAGAAATACAAATTGTTAAGCAAAATATGCAATGGAAATACACAATGGACAACAACCCATAACTCACAGAAATTTAGGCAAATGCCAGGGAAAACCCCAATGTGGGGAAACCCAATAAGAGAGAGAGAGATCTATTATTCAGCTTCAAGAACGTGTATTGTAGCAGCAAATTAACAATTTCCAGGCAAGGAAAAATACCTCATAGCACCAACAAACAGTCCCAAAAAAGTTTCCTTGAAAAATGTGCCCAAGTCCATACATCTATACGACCTCCTCCAAATATATGCCTCGAAAAATGTTCCCAACAAGGTACTGTATGGCCTGCACAGTTTGACCCATCAAAAGCAAGAAAAACCCAAAAAAATGCCTCAGTTTTTGTGCCAAACAACTACCTCGAAAACCATGCCCTTCTTCATGTTGTATGGACTGTAAGGATCTGTACAGTATGACCCAGCAACAGAAAAATGGAACAACACTGTAGACAAAAAATCCCCTTGGGATTTGTGCCCTCTCTCTCCTTGTGAAATGTGCCCTCTCAAGCTGCTCACTTTCCTGTCTCAAGCCTCCTCTAAAAATATCTCTAACTCAACTCCTCTCGTTTTCTCTAGTGTGTTCTTCTCACATCCCTAACCATGTATATGTACTTTTCTCTTTTCCCAAGAAACCCTAACTTACATAACCAACTCAATCTAATGGATATCATAAGTCTAATCTGAGGGCTCATATTTAATGCTCCTCATTAATTACAAAATAAGTATTAAATGCTCATTAAATACTTTTTGGGTCCCACAACTTAAAATCACTTTAAGTTATAAAGTACATTCACTTTATAAAATCACTTAATTTAAAAAGTCACTTTACAAATAAAACATATCTAGGAATTATGACTTTATGTCCTCCCCATGAAAAAACACAAAAACATGAATGAGGACATCCCTTGTTATATTTGAACACTCCCTCTTAACGAGGGATGTAATCGCTACCATTTCCATCATCTGGTCCCATCACACTGTGCTTTGTAGGAGCTCCCTCTGAATCTAGATTCATCTGCAACACCTGCACAGAACTCAAACTAGATGATCTTCTCCTGGCAACCTCCTGGAACCCTGAGCTCACTTCATCTTGAGCATCGATTCGATCAACCTGGTTGAGCCTTCTTCTAGTGCTTAGAAGAGACTCGTTCTCTTCTCTTGGAATGAAAGATTGATACCTTGACAACACCAGAGTCTCAGAAGCCTCCTCATGATCCTCATCCAACGTTGAATCACACATCATAAGCTATCCTCTCAACATATAAAACCTATTCACCTGGTTACTGATTAGCTGTAGCTCTACCGAGTCCACTCCCTCTCTATAGATAAAGACATGGTTCCTCTTGAACAATACACAATATCCTACATCCTGTAAGGCTGATACTGAGAGCAAGTCAACACTCAACCCTGGAACAAAGAGAACTCCATCAATCACCAAGAGTCCCCCAAACTTGAGTTGGAATATAACATTCCCAACTCCATGTATAGCTCTCACCATACCACCTTCATTTACCACTTGTTGGCCAGGACCAATCTCTGTGAAGTCTGGGAATACTCACCAGATTCCCATCATGTGGTTAGAGGCTCCACTATCCACAACCCATCTGACATCACCTCTGAATCCTCCACTATTGACACTGGAAACTAGGGTAACCAAAGAAAATTCCCTATCGAACTTTGAAGAAAAGTCCTCTATAGCTGCTATAGTAGCTGTCTCAGGATCCTCTGACTCCTTCTTCATATTCCTCTTAGGACATTGAGAGGCAAGGTGCCCTAACATGTTACAACAAAAACATCTGATTTTACTCAAGTCCCTTCTGGAACTTCCTTTCTTCTTGCTCTTTTCCATAAGAGAAACATTCTCATCAGCTCTGTTTGTCTTCTGATCACTACCCTAAGATCTTTCTCGGATCTCCCCCTGAGTGAAATCATCCCACATTCTTATCCAATCTAGTAGATGCTCACGACCCACCACGCACTTCATGAAAACTTCCCAATATTTAGTGAAGCCATTTAAGGCTATCCTCACCAACTCAAAATGTGAAATGACCTCTCCAATAGTTGCCAACTCATCTTTAACTTGAACCACCCAGGTAAGATAAGAAGAGACACTCTCCTCCTTACCCATATTGGTATCATGCAACTTAGCCTTTAGGGCCATCTTCTGGTTCTCGTTCTTTGCCTCAAACAAGTTCTTAAGTGCTTCCCACATCTCCTTGGCAGTCTTTTTTTCAGCCAAATGTGGGATAAGGTGATCCTTCACCCCATCTAGAATAATCCTCTGAGCTCTATCTTCCTTGACCTCATGCAATTCCAAAGCAACAGGATTTGTTGCAGGAGTTGCTACAATAGAACTAACATAGCTATAGATCTTGTTCTCCTTGAGAACGGCTGAGAAATGAACCTTCCACTGCAAGTAGTTGGAAATGCCATCTAACCAATCCTCATATCTAATGCTTGTAGCCATATTCCCTGTCACACCTCAAGGAAAACAGTCACACCCTTTTGCCCAAATATCACACTGCCCACTGCCAGAGACAAATCTATGATACCATGTTGATTTTTAATAACAAAATCAGAAATATTTCATTCACACATTTCGTCAAACACTTACCAACCTAGAGATAATTGTCTTCTTAAATTTTAGAAATGCATACCCACATTTAGAAATTTCTATAAGAAGAAATACACATTGTTAAGAAAAATATGCAGCGGAAATACACAATGGACAGCAACCCATAACTCATATAAATTTAGGCAAATGCCAGGGAAAACCCCAATGTGGGGAAACCCAATGAGAGAGAGATATATATATTATTCAACTTCAGGAAAGTGTATTACAACAACAAATTAACAATTTCCATCCAAGGAAAAATACCTCACAGCACCAACAAACAGTCCCAAAAATTATGCCTTGAAAAACATGCCCAAGTTTGTACAGCTATACAGCCTCCTCCTAATCTGTGCCTAAAAAAACATGCCTAGTAAGGTACTGTATGACCTGCACAGTATGACCTAGTAGTAGCAAGAAAAACCTAGAAAAATGCCTCATCTTTCATGCCAAATAGCTGCCTCAAAAACCATGCCCTTCTTCCTATTGTATAGACTATACAGATCCCTACAGTATGGCCCAACAATAGAAAAATGGAACAACACTACAGATAGAAAATCACCTTGGGATTTGTGCCCTCTTTCTCCTTGGGAAATGTGCCCTCTCAAGCTGCTCACTTTCCTCTCTCAAGCCTCCTCTGAAAATCCCTCTAACTCAACTCCTCTCATTTTCTCTAGTGTGTTCTTCTCACATCCCTAAGCATGTATATGTACTTTTCTCTTTTCCCAAGAAACGTTAACTTACATAACCAACTCAATATAATGGCTATCATAAGTCTAATCTGAGGGATCATATTTAATGCTCCTCATTAATTACAAGATAAGTAATAAATTCTCATTAAATACGTTTTCGGTCCCACAACTTAAAATCACTTTAAGTTAAAAAGTACATTCACTTTATAAACACACTTTTTTTAAAAAGTCACTTTACAATTAAAACATATCTAGGAATTATGACTTTATGTCCTCCCCATGAAAAAACACAAAAACATGAATGAGGACATCCCTTGTTATATTTAAACACAAGGCTATAGAGGCAGTCACAGAGGCAACATCAAAACCAGTTCGAGTCAGGGATCTAGCCCTCTGAGACGCAGAGAGGGATCTCTCTGTCAAATTTAGATTTGTTTGAAATAGGATATTAGGCTAGTTATGAAGAACAAAGTTTGTATTTTATTTGAGGTGTTTGGTTGAATGATTGCTTTAGAATCCCATTGGGCTATGCGGTCTGTGTCAAAACTTAAGGTCAGATAAAGAAATTTTAAAGGGTTTCTTCACAGGGCGAGATAGCCAAGATATTGGATCGATTAATATAAAATGTGATGGAAAGATAGAACAGGTGAGAGGTTCATTTAAGTAAAGAAGCATTCAAGAATTTATTTAACTCAATATCAGAAGAATAACATGCAGACTAATAAAAATCCAGATACAGAGTACCCGAAGTAAATTTTGTTCTTTAACTTTCTTTTAACAGTTGGAATTAGAAAATAAGGTGATAACAGAGTCCTTGTTTCAAATCAATGAAGTTCTCTACATGATCATCGAGATCCTCTTGTCTTTTCTCGACGAGCCGTCGAAGACCTATGGGTAGTGAATTCATACACTCACATTAGACTCCTATTCAAGTTTTGAATATATTAATGTTGTTTCTCGATCTCTGAAGACCTCATCTCCAACCATCGAGAATTAATTGGCTTCTTGAAGATGGATATTATACTTGTATATCTTTGATTTTGAGATGTATATCCATTGTGTATTTCTCATAGATACACTTTATATAGTTATATGACATGGATCTGCATTCTATTTGACTGGAAGCCATGATTTATTTCATCCCGAGCATGGGTATGCCCGCCTCAGAGAGACAATTGTTATTTTTGCATATGGCACCTCCCGAACTTTGGTCTCGGGCTCACTCATTTCATACATTGGGGTAGTTAGAGAAGTAGGATACTTTTAAATGGTTATTGATCTGCCTACATTGTAAACCCTGGTGTAGCTATAGGGGGGTTTTTTCCACTAGAAGATACCACTTGTAATGTACCATATCTATTATAATAGATGAAAACATAAATATTGTAGAGAATAATAGCGGAGAAACAAAATAGATGAAACCACAACACCAAAATGATACCTTTATTGATAGGAAACAATGTTCACTTTCCTCTTCGAGGGGGAAACCTCCAATAGAGAAGATCTCTATTACAATAATTATGAATACAAGACTTCCCATGCCCTCAACTCCTATTTATACTAAATCTATCTATCAAAATAAAAATCTAGAGGAAGATCTTCTAGAAGTGGAAGCTTCTATTAGGTCTTCTTACATTTGATGTATTCTTCCTTATTATTAGGCCTTATTAATATTGGCCTTTATTACATGGAAAATATATTATTCTATGTAATATACCAGATATAAAAAGTATGCAGAACAAAAATAGAATGCTAGAAATGGCATAATAACAACAATATAACCAGGATAATCACCACAATAACACTAAAATGATATAAGAATAACAATAGAAATAACACTTTGATTCTAAGAGAAATGTCAGGGGCCTCTTCGAGGGGGAAACCTCTACTTGAGAAGAGATCTATTACAATAATATCCAAGCTAGGGTTCTCATACCCTCGACTCCTCTTTATACTAAATATGTCTATCAAAAGAAGCATCTAGAGGAAGATCCTTCTAGAAGGAGAAGCTTCTATTAGGTCTTCTTACATTCAATTTTTTCTATTTTATTGCAAGGCTTTATTAATATTTACCTTTATTACATTTGAATATATTGTTCTACCTATGTGCAGGTTAGGACCCTAACATGTCCTCCCCATTAAAAACAACCTTGTCCTCAAGGCTTGAGATGTGGAAATTGTTGCAGAATGGTAGTTGGTTCCCAAGTGGCATCTGCTAGAGTTGTATCTTTCCACTAGATTAACACTTCCTTGATGGTTCTCTGATGTAGGCATTGCTCATGCTAGTCCAAAACTGTTTGTGGTTGTAGCCAAATGGATCCTTCTTCGGCTAACTCAGGAAGGTTGGTTTGAATTTGGCACTTAGTTTTGATCACCTTCTTTACGTAGGAAACATGAAAAATAGGATGTAACTTCGAATGATTGGGGAAAGCTAACTGATAGGCCACCTATCCCACAAACTTGAGAACTATATAAGTACCATAAAATTTGGGTGCTAGCTTCTGGCAATTCTCGACCTTGAGGAAATTCTTCTTGTAAGGTTGTAGGTGAAGAAACACCCGATCCCCTTCCTCAAATTGATGTTTAGAGGGACCTTGATCTGCTTGTTTCTTCATGCGATTTTGTGCCATGACCAAATTCGCTTTGAGGGTATAGAAAATAGCCTCTTGAACTGTAAGTGTTTGGTCAACCACTTCGACCTTTGAGACACCAGGTAAGTATAAGAGAACTAACGATGGATTCTATCCATATACCTCTTCAAAAGGAGTCATGCATGTAGTTGTATGGTATGAAGTGTTGTATCATCATTCAGCTAGGGGTAATCATTGAGCCCACTAATTTTTATTTTCCGAGACCAAACACCTAAAATATGTTTCCAAAAACTTGTTGACAACTTTTGTTTGACCATCAGTCAAGGGATGATAAGATGTACTGAGATGAAATTGGGTGCTTTGTAGCTTGAAAAATTCTTTCCAAACATTGCTTGTGAAAGTTGGGTTGTGATAAAAAACAATAGAGTGTGGCATGCCATGGATCTTGAAGACCTGATCCATGAAAATTTGAGCCACTGTGGATGTTGTAAACGGGTGTTGAAGAGCACATAAATGAGCATACTTGGAAAGGAGATCAACAACCACCATGATGACTGATTTATTTCCCGATTTGGGTAAGCCTGTAATAAAATCCATAGAGATGTCCTTTCAAATAGCAGGTGGAATCGGGAGTGATTGTAGTGTGCCCAGATATTTGATTGTTTCTCCCTTGTTGTGTTGACACACATCACATTTGGTGAAAAAATTACAAATGTATTGTTTCATACCATCCCAAAAAAAAGAATGTTTGACCCTGTCATAGGTTTTGGTGAACCTAGAGTGCTCCGATGTCGGTGTAGCATGAAGCTCAGAAAGTATCATGGATTTAAGATTTAATTGTTTACTTAAATACAAATAGCCTTTGTATTGAATCTCATCATGGAGCCAATAGTACCCTGAGGGGGCTAGAGCACGGGACTGCAATTGTTGGATCAACTGCGAACTTTTGGGATCTTATAGCCATTCCTGGTGAACAACTTGGAGCCAATCTAGTACAATGAAGGAAAGAGAAAAAAGGGATCCTTCATCTTCATATTTGTGGGAAAGTGCATTCGCAACCACATTTTCTTTTCCTTTCTTGTAAATGATCTCATAATCATAGCCAAATAGATTAGTTACCCATTTTTGTTGCTCCGGGGAGGAAATGCGTTGTTCCAAAAAATACTTGAGGCTTTGATGGTTTGTCTTAATTTGGAAGCATTTCCCCAATAGATAAATGCACCACAAATCAACGACATGCAGAATAGCCAACATTTCCTTTTCATAGATAGATTTGCCCATATTTCTTTCAGATAGTTGCTTGTTGGTAAAGGCCAAAGGCCGAACCTCTTGCATAATGAAAAAACAAATTCCTTTCCCTGAAGCATCACATTCTAAGACAAAGGTCTTTGTGAAATTAGGAAGGGCCAAGACTGGAGTGGTGCACATGGCCATATTCAAGGTTTGAAAAGCTTGAGCAATAGTTGGAGTCCAAGATGAAAGAGTTCTTTTTTAGGAGAGCAGTGAGAGGTGCTGCAATCTTTATGTAATTCTTAACAAACTTGCAATAATAACCTATTAAGCCCATAAATCCACACAAGATTTTGAGATTCTTTAGGTGAGGCGAGTCTTGCATAGCTTCAATATTTTTAGGATCCACCCTAATGCCATCCTTTCCAACCAGATGACCCAAGTACTCTACTTCTGAGGTGCCAAAAGAACATGTAGACTATTTTTGTTGGTGCTGGGAGAGTAGATGGAGAACTCGATCCAAATGAGAAAGATTTTTTGTCCAAGTATTTATATAGATGAGGATAACATCAAAGAAAACTAAGACAAAATGACGGAGAAGAGGATGGAAGACATGATTCATGAGGCTTTGGAAGGTAGAGGGGGCATTACACAAGCCAAAGGGCATGACCAAAAAATCATAGTGGCCCTCATGAGTTCTAAAGGCAGTCTTAGGAATGTCTGCCTCTTTCATACCTATTTGGTGGTAGCCCAAACGAAGATCAATTTTAGTAAAGAATTGGGCGCCACTCAGTTCATCCAGGAGGTCATCAATGACAGGAATGGGAAATTTGTCTTTAATGGTAAGTTTTTTGAGAGAATGGAATTTAGGACACATTTTCCAAGAACCTTATTTATTCAGGACCATGACCATAGGAGAAGAGTAGGGGCTTGTACTAGGGAGGATAACGCCTCCATTAAGGAGTTCCTGGACCATTTTCTCAATTTCATTTTTTTGGGAAAAGGGGTGATGATACGAATGGATATTGGGAGGAAGGCTTCTAGGTACAAGGGGAATTGAATGATCATGAACACCATGTGGAGGGAGTCCCTGGGTAGTGGAAAAATCCACTTTTTTTTTAGAAAGGATGGCTTGGAGGTCTTGCGGTACCGAGGGTGTTTGTGTTTCTTGGATGGAATGGAGTTGAGCAATAACACTAGAATGACCCTTTTTGAGCATCTTTTCCATGCGATGGGAACTAATGATCTCATGTGAACTGGTGGTGATTCCTTGGAACTTATATTAGTGGCCCTCCTGGTCAAATTCATGGTTAATTTCTTAAAATCCATGAGAATGGGACCCAAAGTTCTTAGCTAGTTTGCACCCAACACAATGTCACACCCGCCCATGTCTATAGAAAACATATGAGATTCTAGGTGGTAGTCATCAATTTGGAGATGCACATTTTCAAAATGCCTTCCACATTTCATGGAGCCACCATTGGCAATCATGATTTGGAAATTATTGACGGCATGGATGTAGAAATGAGTTTCTTGGGAAATGCAGCAATGAATAAAATTATGGGTGATTCCACTATCAACCAGAATGATGACCTTCTGATGCTTGATGTAACCAATTAGATTGAGGGTTTGGGGAGCGAAGAAGCCAATGAGAGCATTGAGGGAAATGACCAGTTCTACTTCGGGAGGGTCTAAGGGAGGGGTTATGTCAAGGGTTTCATGTGACTCAGGCACAAGGGGAGTTTCAATATCCTGTTCTGAAATATCCTCAGAGATGGCCATAAACATATTTTGTTCCTTACACTTGTGGCCCAGGAAATATTTTTCATCATAATTATAACAAAGGCATTTGAGTTGGTGTTCATCCATTTCATCCCTAGTCAATTTTTGGATCTTTAGTGGAGCAAAGGGAGTAGTGGGATTTACTAGTTTAGGGTGAGGGATAAAGGAGGGTTTTCAATTTTGAGAAGATACAACCTGTTGTGCTGTTTTATCTCTTTTAGTAGCCTCCACCCAACTATAAGGCCGAGCCATGAGGACATGGGCCCGAATCTCATCATTGAGGCCACTGATAAAATAGTTTTGGGAAAAGGCATCAGACATGCCCTCTGTCCGAAAATATGGGTGCTCAAAGGCAGCTATAAATTCTTCCACTATTCCTAATTGTTTCAACTTTGTCAAATGGCCCAAATGGTTGGTGTCAATGTCAAAGCGTTCATAAATATTTTCCACAAAGTGTGTCCAAGCAATATACTCTTGACGAGAATTTTTTCTCCATTGCCACCATTTCCAACATTCTTGATCTAGATGGAGAACACCATACCATAGTTTGGCCAAGTCATATGTAATGTCGTATAAAGAGAAATAATGTTCCATTTGGGTTACCCAACTAGTGGGGTCCGAGCCATCAAATTTGGCCACATCCACCCATGGAAGGTGTAGGTCACGTTGAAAGTGATGGTTCTAAAAGTTATGGGAATGAGAGGAATGGTCACCTTCAATATGTGGAGGTGAGGAAGAGGAAGGGTTATCTATAGGGATATGCAGTTTGGTGCAGAGTGTTGAAAAGATAGATTCAAGTTGGGTGGTGAGGTCTTGTTTGATTTCCTCCATTGAGGAATGCATGGTTGTATTGATGGTGGCAACATTGTCACTGAGTTGTTTCACTTCTTGTTGGGTCTTGATGAGACAAGATTGCAAGGTGTTGAATCGAGCTTCCAAGTCTTGGCTATGGGTATGGGCCATGAGGATGGAAGAATTGAAAAGGGGAGGGCGGGGTCAAAACATTTGCAAAAAATGATATATATGAATGTGATAAGGGTGAAGAGATGAATCCAATGGAATAGGTCTCAAATAATGGTGATTTATTTTTTCACCTACGGAGTTATACTCCGGTCTGAAGAATACTATAGAGAGGAAATTCCCAAATGATTAACTAGAAAGAAATGTGTATTTACTTGGCAACCCGAACAAAGTTGCGTGGAAATAGATCTTGTATGTTTTAATTTTTTTATGTTTCTATCCCCAAGGGTTAGGTATTCAAGGGTTCTACAGACAAGGGTTTTCCCTATGCTATAGATCTCTGATATATGTGTGGGTCCAACAGTAGTACTCGGCCCAATATCTCAGGGAACTAACTAAGGAGGATAGACCATACCCCTAGATGTACTACCCAACTACCTACTAGAGAGTATCTTCCCGAGTGTTTTTCTTGGTGGCACTATAGCAGTCAGGTGAACAATCAGTTTATCTAAAGAGGGCTTCAGGAAATCTAGGCCGATCCATACACAGGTATTATCTGATGCATTACCACTCGAAGGGGTACCAATAGGGGTCACAAGGGTGGCCAACATATGTGCACTTAAGAACCACTTGTATTTCCTACATGTATGAATCCCTCAACTGCGGGTTTATGTGTGTAATGATAGATATCTATGTCTTAAAGACACCGGAATATGTCTCTACCCTAAAAAAACAATTTACCCACAATTTCTGCCAAGGAAAGTGCTATGATACCACTTGTAATATACTAGATATAAAAAGTATGCAGAACAGAAATAAAATGCTAGAAATGGCAGAATAACAACAGTATGACCAGAATAATCACCACAATAACAATGAAATGATATAAGAATAACAATAGAAATAGCACTTTGATTCTGAGAGAAATGTTCACGAGCCTCTTCAAGGGGGAAACCTCCAATCAAGCAGAGCTCTATTACAATAATCTCCAAGCTAGGGTTCTCATACCCTCGAATCCTATTTATACTAAATAGTTCTATCAAAAGAAGCATCTAGAGGAATATCCTTCTAGAAGTGGAAGC